>RJWT010021440.1:0-17581 GCA_004365215.1 Cuniculus paca | reverse complement strand
TAGAACATGGACCCCAATATCAGGTAGTTAACAAGTCTCCATCCTGCTCCAAGGGAAGTTTCTAACACTCAGAGGAAGGAGGGGAAAACGTACTAATTTAAACAAAATGTTTAATCTTCTAATTATGGGACAGGCTCCAAGAGGATGGAAAGTGATTTGCAATCTTCATTATGGAATCCCCATGTGACCGCTAGCACAAGTCATGTCAGCCAGAGGCAGATGCCATCTCTCTTTCCCCACTGAGCCTTCTGTGTCCTTGTGTGTGTTCTGTGAGGTTTGAAAAAGAAATCTTTGGCAAAAATGAGAGGTAAAAAAACCAGGATTTCTGTCTCCCTTCATTCATTATGATGAGTAAGGTAGATGGATCCCCAGTGAGGCGGCAGGGAGATAATATTCATTCAGTAACTCCAGACTAGCAGGCGAAGCAACCAGAGGCCTTTTGAAACCGAAGTCTTGTAAAAACTGCCCAGCTCAGGTGGTACTTGGAAATTCTTTTCATTTGCTGAACAGTCCTGTCATCAGCGCTAAGAGACGCATCAAGAATTAGGGTGGTGCCCAGCAATGGCACCTCCGGTCACAAGAGAATCTGCTCCTGTGTAGATATGTTTGCATCCTTGCTCATTTGTGTTATCTCTAGCCGTTCAGATCTCTATGTGCTAACTCAAGAGGAAAAAGTCCCTGCCAACCAACTCTGAAAACTGATGGCAGAACTCCCACTGGAAAACCAGTAGAAGCAGAAAGGCGATTATCCCATTTCATTAGGGACAGTTCCTTTTACATTTTTTTAAAAAGTAAAAAGTAGTCATTTGTGGACACTACTCACAGCACTCACACAACTGGCAGAAGCAGAATTTCCCATCAAGTCAACTAAAAAAAAACTGTGCTGGAAGTAATCAGAAATGGCTGTGCCCTCTTAATTATCCTCTGTAATGTAAAACCAGAGATGGAGAGGATGACTACAGATCTGGGCAAAACAGCAGTGATATTTAATCATCAGCCCAGACCATCTGCAACTGTTTTGCAGAAGCACATAAAGTTTGCAGGGTTCCAAAGCTTCCTACAAGTTACCAGGTGCTGAGGGTCAGCTGCATTGTCCTAGGGTCCACTGGGGGCTGCTGTCTTCATTCTCTCCAGGCCAGGGTGCTCAGCGAAGGGCACCATGCCCACACTTTGTGTGCCAAGCCTGGCAGTAGGACAGAGCTGCTTTTTGATTAAGCCAAAACAGAGATTAAATGTTTAGAATTGGGAGATTCTGAAAACAACCAAGGTGGGAAAGCAATTATCCCAGGGAGAGCACAGTTTCAGCTCCGGCCCTTGCAGCACAAAGGTGAATTCCATACTCCTTCACAGCCAAGCCAGTCAGACTGCTCCCCTGCAGTCTAGTCTCTGTGCCACAGACAGTGACCTTTTGAAACATGAACCAAATGGTGTCACTCCTAAAATCTCCTAATGGTTTTCCACTGTACCCACCGTACCAAGAAGTTCAAATATGTCAGAGTTCTCTCTTGTCTGCTGGCTGACCTCTCTCTGTCCTTGTCACAATTGTTTCTTCTTCACTCGCCAAGTTCTAGCCACTGTGACCCAGACATGACAGTTTGTTCCTACTTCAATGCCTCTGGGTCAGTTTTCCCTCAGCCTGCAATGCTACTCCCATAGCCCCTTACATAGCTGGATCTCCCTAATCATTTATTTAGTCCTAGGCTCAAACCTTATCACCTCAAAGAGGCCTTGTGAAACCTTCCCCATCATTCTTAAATCAGCTCATGTTTTTTCTTCATATCATATCTGAAATTATGCTTTACATAATATCCCTTTGCTTATTAGATATTCCTATATCTGCACTGTTTTTTGCTTTGGTTTGGTTTGGTTTGGTTTTTCTGCCTCCCTGGATATAATTTCTATAAAGACAGGGATGATGACTGTCTTTTGCAGCACTCTATTCCCAGTGTCTACTATAATACCTTATATTTAGTACACATTTAGTATATATGCTGAGCGATTAAAAAATGAAAGGTTCAATATGGATCACTAATCCAAATGAAATTTACTAACCCCCGAAAATCTGGATTGGCTTACAGCCTGACTGTGAGCATATGTCACAGTGCCCTAGAAACAACAGTAAACAACATCCCTTCCCTTTGCCAACTCCTAGTGAATGACTAGGAAGCACTGGCAAAGACAGACAAAGCAAGATAGAGAACTAGGAGACTGCCAAAGTTGCAGAACTGGAAAATTTGCCTTTCTGGTAAGGTTTTTCCCAAACTTTCCTTTCACCAAAGATTAGATGAGCTGGTCATGGTGATTATTAATGTGTTGGGGCCAAAACTTGGGTCTTGTAAGTCCAAGTAGGACAAGATACACCATACAGGGCAGCTCCAGTCTCTGCCATCCAGAGTCTTTCATAATAAAGAGTCAGTAATCGGGAATCAGAGAACATATGTACGTGCCAAGTCTAAAATGATGTGTGTTGGGATGAGAGGAAGACAGGAAAGGTAGACAGGAGAGAGCAGCACCAGCCAAACACAAGAGAGGAACTCGGCAAAGGCATAAACAGGTCAAGAACAAGCACACAGGGTCTCAGATGATTGCCACAACCTAGATTTCAAGGGTCAGTGGATGTGTGAATTTAAATGTGAGGCTGACTAACAGATAAATTCAAGGCAATCGGGCAGGTAAAGGACTCCTCTCCAAAAAGATAAGGAGCTATCTAAGAAAAGGACACTTCACAGAGTTAAGCCCTACTTGTGAGTGTTTCTCTTGATTATTGGGCAGCAACAAATGCTCAGATGTTCTCCAGTCCCCAAGATGGTAGTGCTGGGCAAAGAGGCACTAGAGAAAATGCTCTACAGAAATTAAGACAGGTCATGAAGTCATGAAATAATTTCTAGTGTCTTACAGATTTCGGTAATTAGGAAAAAAGTTCAGCCAAGAATACAGTAGTAATGTCATATTAACCCAATAATCTCAACTTTTCATGACACCATTAAAAGAAAGAAAAAAAGAAAAGTCTCAGAGGTTAGCTAATGCTATCAACCAAATAGTAATACTAAGGAGTAACAGCTGCCACCAAGGAAAAGAATGAAAAACTGTAAAACGTAGGCACAGGAACCCCAAACTCCTAACATTCCACTGTGAAAAAGACTTTGAAAGGTCAGGAGAAAATCTGGACACAATTACGGTGCATTCACAGTGACAATCCTGAGACCACAGTGCGGCTTACTGAAAAAGATAAAAATGTATATGTTTTAGAAAGAGCTGCATAAAAATCATGAAATATATTAAAAAATGAAACATACAAGAGGTATGATCATGGACAAAGTTCTACTCTGAACCCCAGAGTACCCCAAGTATTTAGAATTCTGAAGCAAGTTCCTTTTACTCTCTGGGCTTTGGCTTCCCCATTTGTGAAAAAGAGGAGACCAACAAAGACCACCTCTAGCTTCCCTTTTCCTTCCAGCATTCACTCTATTTACAGGCTTCAGCTGTCTAGAAAATCTGTTTATGAAGGACACATTTTCCAAAGACAACAAATAGATAAGAGTTTGTACAATTCAATACAAACTTGAACCACTTTTTAAAAAAAGAAACCTCATTATGAGCTTCTTCAGCAGCAGTCCCCAACTAATCAATGATAATGTCTTTTTCTCGTCTTCCTTTATTGCTGAGTTTCAGCATTCTGTTAATTCTTTGCCATTTCTACCTTCCCTTGCCCAACACCCTTGCCAGAGCTCCCACTCCACATTTTGGCTAACTCTGCCAGTAATTATGTAACCCTGAAATGCTCAAAAGTTCCCCTCATCATTAATCTAAGAAGCTACTACCTGTTCTAATGGAAGTACTAATGTTCAGAGAGGCTGGTAGAAGATGTGACAAACCCAAAAGCTACAAACAAAATAGCACTCCAATACGATATACCAGCAGAGGGCTGATGTATGCTAATGTTACAGTGATACACACATACTCATGTTTATAGCAGCACAATTCATAATAACTAAATCTTGGCCTATATGTCCATCAATAGATAAATGGATAAAGAAAATGTGATATTTATACACAATGGAATACTACCCTGCCATAAAGGGTAAACTTCAGTCATAGGAAAATGGATTTGTCTTGGTTAGTTTTTTCTCATTGCTGAGACAAAATACCTGAGGCCCAAATTTAAGGAAAGAAAGGTTTATTTAGCTCACAGTTTGTGGAAATTTCAGTCCATCATCAGCTGGCTCCAAAGCAGGATGGCATGGCAGAGGGGCAACAGTTTATGGTAGCAGAAGACAACAAAAGCAACAAGAGCAAAAGGCGGGGGGGGGGGGTAGGAGTGAAGCAAGACTCTTTTCCTCCCTTCTATTGTAAGCAGGTTATTTGTCCTAGGGTGGGTGTAGCACTCACACCATCTCTGTGCCCTCCTCTTACACAGGTTGAGGATGTTCACAAAGTGAGGACACTGGCCCCCTGCTGAGTTGCTTAGTTAAGCTTCTAAACTTCTCAAATGGACACAATGATTCAACTATCACAACATCATAGGGTGTAAACTGCTGCCCTAGGCACTCCACTACACCTAGGATGTAGAATTGCTGAGTTGCTTAGTTAAGCTTCTAAACTTCTCAAGTTGACACAATGCATCAACCATTGCATTGATGTACCCTGACACCATATTAAGAGAAATAAAGCCTAAATACTGTAGGTTTCTCTTATATGAGAAACCCAAAATATAAACAACAAAACAAAGATAGCTAACACAAAATCTGGAGATAGATCTTTTGCAAATGGGAAGTGGACAAAGAGATGGAATGAGGGGTTAATAAAGGGAGCATAAGAGGATTAAAAAAAAGAATTATGATGTCTTATGTACATGTACCAAATCCCCACAAAGAATGTAATCACTACATATTGCATGTATTAATAAAAATAAAAAAGCTTTTAAGAGTCTAAACTAAGGCAGCAGTGGTTGGAGTGACAGGAAGAGACGGAGAGAAAAATCTGAAAACATAGGCCCTTGTCAGGACACCTTTCCAACTTTCCACCAGTAGATCTGCCCCTGCAGTTAGGCCACTGCATCTTGCCCACGCTTCTACAACAGTCCCAGCACTCTGCTTGGCTTTGCAATCTTAGGATGGCCCAATCAGACTGCAAGCTCCACCAAAGCAAGAAATGTAACATAATTCTTCTCCTATCCAGATTGTGAGTTAATCACATTTATGTTCTAACACCTTCTTGACTCCTGACAGGAGTTAGCCCTCTGCTCCTTAGCTTGTATGATCCATGAGGAAAGGAACCTTGTCTTTCAACTTTGACCCCTTTCATCTTTGACAGAGAGTTCCAAAGCTTCTTCAGGTCTGCTGAACAGTGACCCTGACTCAAATGCAAAGTTTGGTTATGGAGGGCAGGTCAGAAGTACGTGCTAAGATTGTTCAGTAAACACATGGAATGTAAATCAGGGCCAATGGGCTAAAAGTTGTCTACATAAAAGTGCTGATAGAAGCATAGGCAAGTTCTTTTAAAAAGGCTAGGAACACAGTTGTGGAACTGAATTCCAGTAGAGTCAAGAATGATGAGGTGCATGAGAATCTTTGGCAAAAGATGGCACTGGCAGTCTTCAACAATGTAGATTTAGAACATTCAATAAACTAATCAGCCAGTACTATTCAAAAATAAAAGACAAGACTCTATGGAACTATGACAATGAAAAGCAATGTAGGAGTAGAAGGTGGACTATTAATGAGAAAGCTGGTAACATTTGAATTAAGCCTATGGTTAAGTTACTAGTATTACATGAATGCCGAATTTCCTGATTTTGGTCATTATGCTATGGTTATATAAGCTGGAGGGGAAAACGTATGGAAACTAATATTTTCTAAGTTTTCTCGAAATTTAAAACTCAAAACTTCAAAAAAAATTTTTAAAAACAAATAATTTTTTATTTGTGGCATGAGTAGCAAGACATGACAATAAGGAAAAGGAAAACAATTCTGAAGCTTAAGTGATAAGTTTGAAACTCACTTTCCTCAAGTCATCCAGGAAAACAAGGACAAGTGTGCCAGTAAATAAAAAAAGAGCTGAGCAAATGTTTCTCAAATAGAGAAACACCACAGCACACTTGAAGGGATGTATTGGTTCACTCATCCAATCACTAAATATCCACCTATTAGACACTGACTATGAGTAAGGTATGTTGATTGGTGGTGGTCACCTCCTGCAAGTGTACACAATGCATGCAAGGAGAAACAAACATAATGTGGGAGCTGGGGATACAGCTCAGTGGCGCGGCGCCTGCCTGGCAAGTGCAAGGTCCTGAGTTCGATTGCCAGTACCAAAAAAAGGAAGAAAAAGAAACGTAATGTGTTTTGTGAGTGTGAGAAGAATGAGTCAGAAGAGGATGAGAAGGTTACAAAGGAAAGAAATAAATTTGAGAAGAAAAATCAATGAGAATAGCTCTTTATCTGTTATTTATAGCACACTACTCCCTACTCACAAAAGCAACTTTGAAAAGCATGAGTCTAAACTGTCATGCAAAAAGAAACCTATTTTATGATGTTATAAAATGACATCCTGATTAGAATAATATTCTCAGGGTTATAAGGTAAGATGAGGTCAACACAGAAAAAAGATACATTTCAGCACAACTGTTCAGGATTTCAATAATGTGTCTAACACATATAACAACACCACCACCACAATAGAAAAACTCAATTACAAACTACAACGACTATCATAAAAGAAAAAGACAGATAACAAGAAATACAAATGATAAACACACACAAGAAAAATATACTTATTAAAGTAACCTTGAACTAACATTTTATATGCCTACTAGATTAATGGGAAAAAATAAATTATGACAACTAGTACTATCAAGATTACATAAAATTGGAACACACACTGCCAGGAGCACCGTGAATTGATAAAGGATCGACTCCGTATGAGCACTGCATACTGCTTAACATGTCTGCAGCTGAGACAACCCCATCATTTCCTGCCACTCCTCTCCCCTCACCCAATAAACCGAATGTTTCCCCCTCCCACCACACCATGTTTTTGCTCTTACCAATTCCAGTCAAGAATGCCTCTCCCTATCCTTTGTCACCCCTAGAATTCCTAGTCATTCATCAAGGCTAGGATTACAATGTCTTCCTCCTTTTCCTCAATTATCACACCAAATTCATTTCCATCAATACATTCCTTCTCCAGCCACATCCAATTGTGCTCCCAGAACACTTTTATTCACAGTGAGTTGTTTAAATGCCTATCTCACTCCTCAAATTATGAATTCTTTAAGGCCCAGGGTCATGTCTTAATAATCTTAGGACATGCAATACTTAGCACAGGAGATAACACAAGGTAATTACTAACGACAGGCGGGAAGGGAAAAAATGCCACATAAACAAAGAAGTTCACCACAATATTATTATCTCCAAGAACAAAAATCTGGAAGCCACCTAAATATCTAATTATAGAGAAATAATTTGAGAAAAATGGTCTACTACTCAAGCAAAAAGTATGCAAATGTTAAAAATAACATGAAGGCTATGCAGAAACATAGAAAAATACTTCTTGCAATGTTAAATTAAAAACAAAACACAAAATAGCATATACATAGCAGTTATAGCCGTGCAAAATACATAAAGACTGGAAATATAAAAATATTTATGGGATAAGGGTAGTAGGTTTTTGGTTTTTTTTTACTGTTCCAGTCATTTTATTAATAAAATCTTTTTTTCAGAAGAAAGTGGGGGCGGGGTAAGAGTCAAGATTCCCATAAGCCCTTTCAGTCCAAAGAAATGCTATGTATGATATTACTGACAGGTGACAAGAGGAGTGGGTGTCTGCAATATCACCAAAACTGAGGGTCCCTGACCCCAATCTGCCTCAAACAGAATACCTCTCATATAACAAAGCAGGCCATTCCTACTGAGCCAAGCTGCACTAAATGTGAATTCTTTATTGCAAAACTTTGGAGGTAAGAACTTTTTCCAGACATCTGTGGAATTAGTATTAATGAGAGTGCCCTGGAGTTCAAATATGCGCCTATGCAGCAGAAACGTCTCAGCCAAGCAACTGCTGGGGCACACTTCTTGATGAGATGTCTAAGCCTGAAGGCATCAAAAAAGTACATTTCCATATTGGGAACATAACTGGTTTCCTCTTTAAGACTTTTTCCACCACCTCCTATCCACATTGTAATTCTCCTGTCTTCTCAAATGACTAGTTCACATATGTCAAGGATGTAAGGCATATACTGAGGCACTTTGTGCCTAACTCTATTACTAAAAGAACCAATCTCAACAAAAAATTGGAACCTTCCCACCAAGTTGCCCCCAAAATAGAAATTTAGTAAGCACCAAAAAAATGTTAAACAGTTTTAATAAACATTTCTTGACAGTGTATGCTATTTCTCCTTGCTCTCCTTAATCCCTGAATTTTAGGAATGGAGAGAATCAGAGTTCATACAGCCCAAACTCCTCATTTTATAGTGGTTAAGAAAAATGATATACAGAGAAAGGAAGTGACTTGTCCTGAGTCACTCAGATAAGTAATGATAAAGGTGGGATTAAAACTCAAATCTCCCAGATTTTCAGCCCCAATTCTTTCTACTATGTCAACCTTTTTTATTCCTTGAAATCTCTGGAGCCCTTTGCCTAAATAATTAGTACCACACGATTTTAAAGCTGGAAGGGACCTCGAAGAGAGTCTTACTTAATCCCCTCATTAGGCATATAAGGAAACTGAGGCCCAGAAAGATTAAGTGATTTGCTCTCAATATCTTGAATGGCAGGGGAAAAGTATAACTCAAGCTGAAAAATCTGCTAACCAATGCCCAAGAGAAGGGAGAGATGCCTCAGCTGCGGAAAGGTTTGAAAGGAATGCAGATCATTCTACACCAAAGGATCTTAAAGTTTGGTCTCCAGACCACCAGTCTTAGTGTCATCTAGGATCTGATTAGAAATGCAACATCTAGGGTCCCACAGGAGACTGAGTCAAAGCTGGTGGAGGGGCTGTTCAAATCAGATGACTTCGTTCTCTATGTTCCCAGGAAATGAACTTCAGTGCTCAGATTGAGTCTACTAAGGAAGAATTACAAATAACGGCACTTAAGATTTATGCATTCTACTATATGTGTTCTATACTTTAATTCTTAAAGATATGTAAAATTTGAAAATGGAAAAACTCGTTTGGGTGTTCAGTTGACTGCAGTACCGCCTCTGCTCCTCACTGGCTACTGATTGGGCAAGTAACTTGCCTTCTCTAACTTGAGTTTCCTTTTCCGTAAAGAAGGCATGCCACCTTCTCAGAGGACACGCTGAGAATTAAATGTGATTTCTTATCTGAAAACACTCTAGCTCGGCATCTGGTACACAGTAGGCAGGCAGTACAGTGTGGTGGTCAGGGGCTCCAGGTAATGAATGAGACTGAGTAGTCTGGCCTTGCTACCTACTGTCTGGCAAGGTACTCTTAGGCACTTTTTAGAACCTCAGTTTCCTCCTCTGTACAATATGAATGAAAAACAGTTCACTACAGGTTTGTTATGAGGATTTAGAGACGACTCATGTAAGTAATTTGTTTTTCACGTCTATGAACTTTACTGTTTAAGAAGCTTTCACATCCATAAACCCATCTGATCCTCATGACTTTCCGCAAGGAGATGGGTGCATCTGATTGATTATGCACTAGATTCCAGATGTACAATCCTTTAGGAATAGGAGTAAATATTGATCTCACAGAAAGGAAACTGCATGAATAGTGCACATAGGTAATAAATGTGCTGGAGATAAAGAGATCAGGATTCTGGTTTCAAATCAGTTGCTACCTTGGCTTACAACCTCGGCTAACTCCCTTCAACAGATTGGGGTTCATTCTTTGTGAGCACACTGGTTGAATAAAAAAATCTGTATCACTTCTCAAAATAAAATTCAAACTCATCACTATGGCGCAAGAAGTCTTACATAGGCTGTCATCTACCTATATCTCGGCTTCATCACCTACCATTCCCCTGCTCCCGTACTAAGTTCTGGTGATCCCACGTGGCTCCTCTTTCGGCTCCTCTTACAGATTGCACCAGTTTCTGCCTACAGCTACACTTGCTGTTCCGTCTCCATCACTCTGCTCCCTTCACACAAATAGCTCCTTTTCACCTTCAATTAATGTCCATTCCTCAGACTCTGTCTCTGACCAAATTATCTAAACAGGTCCTGTCCCCTTTTCCCAGAGGTTATTTTCTACAGCAGTGCTGTCCAAGAGAAATATAATGAAAGCCTGTACATGTAGCCACTCCACAATGGAATGTAAACATTATGTACTGCAAATATGAACAAAAAAGGGCAAGGGAATCAAGAGATGGATGGAAGGGAGAGGGAGGGGAGCAAAAGGGGTGAAAAAAGGAATTAAGATGTATTATGTACACATAGCAACTCCCCAAAAGGAATGTGAGCATCATGTACTGCACCCATGTACTAGTAAAAACAATTTTTAAGAAATTTAACAAAAGCCATATACTGCATATGTAATATTAAATTTTCTAGCAGTCACTTTAAAAAAGCTTATTAATAAGGTGACATTGGTTTTAATAATACATTTTTAAACTCAAATATCCTTATTATCATTTCAAAAATATAATCAATATAAAAATTTAGACACTATTTTCATTATTGCATACCAAGTCTTTGATTCTTTTTTTTTTTTTTTTTGGCGGCACTGGGGATCGAACTCATGACCTCGCACTTGCCAGGCAGGCACTTACGCCACTGAGCTAAATCCCCAGCCCCATACCAAGTCTTTGAAATCCAGGGTGTATTTTACATATATGCAAGAGCTTAGTGCAAAATAGCCTTCTTTCAGGCTTTCAATAGTCACATGTACCTAGTAGCTACCACACAAAATAGCAGTTTTACAGTAGGCTACATTTCCTTCATAACACTTATTGCCATCTGAATTTGATTGTTTCCTTGTTTATTATTTTATGATTTCCCACCAGACTTTCCTGTCAGACAAAAGCAAGAGCCTCATCTGCTTTGATGACGTATACCCAGCAGAGACAGTACCTTGCACACAGTAGGTGTTCAGTAAACATTTGTGAGCAAATAAATAGGCTTTTTCTAGCCGTAATATTCTTTGTGTAAGTCCACAGACTAACCAATGCATAACTCCCAGACAACCACACAATCACTCATTCAATAGCCCTATTTCCTTTCTTGTTTTCACTAAATGCACTGTCTCCTACTTGAGACGCTGAGACAGGAAGATCACAAGTTATCTAACCTGGGCAACTTATCAAGACCCTGTCTTAAAAAATGCTGGGATGAAGCTAAGTGGTAGAGCACCCCTGGCTTCCATCCCCAGTACCACAAAAGAAAGGAAAGAAAAACAGAGGGAAAATAATAAGTTTTATATGTCCCTATTGCTTACAACTTTTTTCCCATGATTTCTGGAGTCTTACCAGTTTTTTACACTATCTTGGCTGAGAGTGGCATTGGTCTAACCACTTTACATTTCTCAACAGCTTCTCAACAGCTCTTTGAGGTCAGTACCATCATTTCTCTGCCCCTTAGAGATGAGGAAATCAAGGCACAGAAGCTTGTATTTTGTTCAAGGTTACAGCAGTCATTTAGTAGCAAAACAGAGTCCAAGCAGCCTGGAGCTCCAGACTCATGGCTCTTAATCACCTATTCCTGACTACAGAGCTGTCCGATAGAAATACAAGGCCAACTATACTTGAACTTTACATATATTAAACTTTAAATTTTCCTAGCAGCCACATTTGAAAAACAACAGAAACAAGTAGGTGGTGTTGTTGTTTTTAGTGTCTTGTTGCCCAGGCTTACCCCAAACTCATTAGACCCAGGTGATTCTCCAGCCAAGTCTTCCAAGTAGCTGGAACTACAGATGTCAATCATCACATCTACGTTAAGATTGGTTTTATTGTTTTTTTAATCTATTTTTTTTTGGTACCAGGAATCGAACTCAGGACCTTGCCCTTGCCAGGCAGGCATTTGTGCTGCTGAGTTACAACCCTGGCACTAAAATTGGCTTTAAGTATATTTTATTTCACCCATTATCCAAAATATGATCATTTAATCAATATGATCAATAATCAACGTAGCTGATGTGATCAATACGATCACATAATCAATATAAATTTCTACTTTATACTATGTCTTCAAAATCCATGAGATTTTACATTTATAATACTTCTCAACTCTGACTAATCACAGTTCTTGTGTTCAAATACAGTGTGTGGCTAGTGGCTGCCAGGTAGCCAGCACAGTTCTCCTGAGCCTCTTTAGGAGGTCAAATGGTAGGGAAAGCTATGGGTTGGAAGCCAGGACACTTGAGCTCTACTTCTAACTCTTACTTGTTGAGTGACCTCGACCAAGTACTTTCTGGCCTCTGGGTCATCTTTTCCCTACAAGTACCCTAAGCAAGGAGGACAAGAAGACTCCTGGGAACCCTTCCCACGCCAGAATTCCAAACATCTCTCAACTAGCGCAGCTCGGATGGGGACAGCTTTATACACTTTCAAAACAGCTTTCACATCCATTAGTTAGGACAGTCCTCAAACAAGCCTCCCAAATAGTTATTATTGTCTCCAATTTGTAAATATGAAAACCGAGGCTCAAAAAGGGAGAAGTAACTTGTCCAAACGCCACACAGGCAGTCAGTGGGAAAGCCAGGGCCCAAATCCAAAGAAGGGCAGCGCGCGCCCATCACTCCGACCTCAAAATCAATGCGGGAGGTGGGGGGCAGAGAGAAAACGGTTGTGAATACTGGATAGTCTGGAGTTTCAGAGGAGCTGCAGGGATCAGGCCCCACAGTGGAGTAAGAGCAGGTGAAAAGGAGCAGGCCCAGGGCGGGAATGAACTGAAAGGACCCAGGAGAGCTTCAGTGAAACGAGAGGCTGCCCTCCCAGGTGGCATGAGAGGCGACGGGGCCTGGGAATGAGAAAAGGGGAGGCGAAAAGACTCTGGCCTTGCGATCCCTGCCCAGGCGAGGGACAGTTCCCCGGCCCTTGCCGCCCCTCCTACCTGGTAACTTAGAAGTTCGCCCACGTCCATGTTCCTGGCCAAGCCAACACCGGGAACCCCTGTTCCCTCCACTCACACCCAAAGCACGGGCCGCACAGAAGCGATTCCAGCCACACTGCCATAAAGCGCCGTGAGCTCTACCTCTGAGCCAATAGGATAAAAGTGCGCGAGACCAGAGCGCCGGCCACACTGCAGTAAAAGGCAGCGCTACCGTAAAGCGCGTTGCATTTGTGACAGTACCGCTTCCGCCTGAAAACTGAAGGGGGCGAGGAGAAGACTTGGAGGAGCGAGATTTGGTGAGAGAAAGGATCAAAAGGAGCCAAAATTGATTGCACGCCCCCTATGTGCAGGCGGAGTGTTAAGAGTTTCCCGTGTGCTCTAGAAGCCTTTGAGCGATTTAGGCTCAAAACTGCACTGTCCGGTGGGACTCTGCTCACCAGTCCCGGGTCCCCAGCGCCTGAAATATGACAAGTACGAATTGAGATGTCATAAGTGTAAATAAAATACACAGTGGATTTTAAGACTTAGACTGGTTACTTGTTGTAATAGTTTGGATATACTGGGCCAAATAAAATATATTATAAAATTAATTTCATTGTTTCTTTTTACTTATAAAGAGTATCTCATAGAAAAAAATTACATCTGTAGATGTCATTTGTTGGTTCCTGTTCTATTTACATTAAATGGTGCTAGTTCAGAAAGTGACTTGTCCAAGCCATACGATCATGAGAAACTGCTAGTGATCATACTTCCCTTTCTGAGCTTCTGTTTAGTCATCTAGGCAAGGTCCAGTGCGACCTGGATGATCTTGTCTACCTAAGGGATATAAAAACGTTTTCTGAGCTGGGTGTGATGATGCAGGTCTGTAATCCCAGCACTCTGGGAGGCTGAGGCAAGAGGATCAAAGGTTCCAGCCCTGGCTAGGCAATTTAGGGATTTAGCAAGACCCTGCCTCAAATTAAAAACTGTTAGACCTGGGTATGTCACTCATTAGGAAGGCCCTAGGTTCAATCTCCAGTTCCAATCAATCAATAAATCAATTAATGCTTTCTGGAGTAGAAATTTGCCCTTCATTGGGAGAGAATTAAAGAGTACATCTCATCTTCTGAAACAAATAAGATTTTATCTTCAAGAGGAGCTAAACCTTCCCCCAAAAGTCCCATGCATTTCAGATTCATATTGATAATCACTGTCCCCATCCCATCTCCAATTATACAGAAATCATTTTGTTTCTCAAACTCCCAAATTCCTCTCCTCTAACTAAGCAACCCTTTGCTTCATTCTCTCTCCTAGTGCCTCCTCCACTGTAGCGATCAGCTGCAGCTCTAGAAGTTCCCAGGGGGAAGGATGGTAAGAGGATGAGAAAGAAATGAAATGAGATGAACGCTGAGGTTAAGTGGAGAGAAGGGACTGCTCAACCACTGTAGCACCTCTATGCACTCAGAAGGATGATGTCAATTTCAACCCCTCTGACTAGCAACTTGTTTGCCCGGCTGGTCGGAGCCCCTTGCCTTCTTGGAGCTGGAACAGCTTGTTTACCTGGCTTGTTTTGGGTTTCTGTGTTTCAGGGCTGGCCTTGCCTTAGCCTCACACATGTGATCAATCTCCAGCCTCAACGGCTTTCTACACTCAGCTGCTTATACATTTCAATCTGTAATTTTGTACTTGGTGGTTGCTTCTTGTTTTTGACAGCCTCGTTAATTAGATTACAGGCTCCATGAGAGAAAGGATTCTTTACACTATATTCATCACTGTATCCCCAAATCCTAGAACAGTGCCTGATAGAGGGGGACATTTCACAGTGGGCTTTGTGGGCCATGCTGTTGAAATATTTTAAGCAAGGGAGTTCTGTGATTGGATTTATATTTGTTAAGGATGGCCTGTGCCATCTACTCTGAGCCAAGTTTATTGAGATGTCTTTTTTCCCCTCCTACGGATATATTAGTGTGCCCTGTTGAGGCAGACAGGACAGAGTAGTGGGAACAGCACCCTTTGGACACAAACAGACCTATGTTCCAGTTTGTGCTGTGCTGGAGTCAGTGTGGATAGGCAGGCTAGCAAAATTGCATGGGTAAACTTCTAGGAAAAATGACAAGCTGGTTAATATCAGGTGGGAGACTTGCTATCAGTCATAGTGGGAATATTTACATTATGAAAATCAACAAATGCTACAAATCAGAATTGTTACTGTTATGTTCCCAGAGACCCAGTTGTTAAACATCTACTAGCACATCCCTGACTCTGGTGCTAAAGTTCCAGACATCTAGATGTGTGCACTTAGGGAAATTACATTCTAGCTTCCTGACTTGCAGTTTCTTCACCCATAAAGTGACTAATTCATTTATTCAACAAGTACTTACTGAAAACCTACTCAATGTTATACACAATTCTGGGCTCTGAGTATATATCAACTTATAAAACAAAATGCTTGCCTTCTGGAACCAACATTCTAGTTGAGGTGCAAATCTCATGGAGAAAATATTGTTCTGAGTATCATCTTACAGATGTGAAAATAGAGGGGCTCAGCTTCACCACTGTATGCCTGATTTCCTTGCCTGAAAAGTGGAGATTCAAGCAAATTTACATCCAAATGTTATGGATCACTTCTTGAGCTTTTGGCTAAGATCAAGTGCAAAGGTTATGGAACATTTCTTGAGATGCTACATGTAAAGACTTAGCACAGTTTCTGGCACAGAAAAGTTTTAGTCCATGTCTAGTGTTAACATTAGGAGGTACTGAGACAGATAGGGGAAGGGGACGAGGGAAGAGAGCATTCTACATACCCCTTCCTCTAGGTACTCAATCTTGCTTATATATTTCTAGAGACCAAACCTTAAAATAGACTCGGAAAGCAAAATCCCATAAGAACCAGGTTTGCTAGGGAAGTTTCCCAGAGGAGGTGCCATGTGGACTGGAATTTAAAGGATAAGAAGGGTTTGCTAAAAGGACATGGTAGGAGACTAGTGATGAAGGCACAAAGAAGAGCATGAGTAGAGACATGAAAGTTGGACCATCTCTTGCAGCTAGGTCAAAGAACTGGGAGAAGGTGGCTTGTGAAGCTCATGGGTAGGATCAACAGATTTGGCAAAATAAAAATAAAGAACACTCAGTTTAATCTGAAGTTTGAAACCTGGTGTGGTGATGCACACCTGTAATCCCAGCACTCCAGAGGCTGAGGCAAGAGGATTGCCACGGGTTCAAGACCAGTCACATAGTGAGTTCAAGGTCACCCCAAACTACACAGTGAAACCCTGTGCCAAAATAAATAAATCTGAAGTTCAGATAAACAACTTATGTTTTAGTGTAAATATGCCCTGTGATATATATAACAACATATTAAAAATTTATCTCTAATTTTAAATTCCTACCTTAAAATATTAGACTGACTTGAGACAGGCATCATTGCTGAAAAAATTCTGACTCTTCCATGAAAGCACAGGATGAATGGGGAAGAGTACAGGATGGGTAGTTGAAAGGGGTATATATTTCTTGGGAAGCAAAATGCAATTTCAAGGGTTCCAGAGGACTGGTTTTCCCCTCTGCCTCTCATTCCCAAAATCAAGGTGTGTGGATCCACTGTACTCTTAATATTTTAAATAGTTGTGAAAACTGACATGCAGAAAGTTTAGTTATTTGCCTGCATAGTTATTAACTGTTATGGCTCCAATCAAGTTTTCTGACTATGCATTTCACAGAAGAGATTTGGGCTCAGTTACCCTTTCAAAAATATTAAAAGTTATGATCCAGGTGCAGGATATTATTGAATGTGAAATATAATGATGTGTTGTAGCAGATGACTGGTCTCAATTAGACACAAGGAGAATTTGTGTTCTTAGATACACTGTGAGCCAAGTAAGAACAAATATTCATGGGTATTCAGGGAGGAATTACAGGGGAGAGTTGAGGCATGATAATGAAATTACGAATGTTGTTAAAAGAATCCTCATCTTTTATAGGTACTGAAATTTTTCTCTGAAATAATATAGTGACTGGAATTTATTTTAACATAATCCCAGGCAGGGTCAGGATGGATGGGGTTAGAAGCACAGATGATGTACTCACTTCAGTAGCACACAGATAAGAGAGAATTGTTGGCAAGTTGGTTATTGTTAAAGGCAGGCAACAGATACATTGGATCCAAATTTGCTATTCTGATGGCAACAGGATGATGACAACAGTTCCAAGCCCAAAGACGAGAACAATTAGAAGGATCATCTTTATTGAGGCTCTGGCTATCCCTTGGAAGGAAGGGAGAAGAAAGAAGAGAGGCTAGTAAGGACCAGTGATGTCCATCAAGGAAGAAAGAAAAGAAAGAAAGAAAGAAAGAAAGAAAGAAAGAAAGAAAGAAAGAAAGAAAGAAAGAAAGAAAGAAAGAAAGAAGGATAGAGGGAAAGAAAGTAAGTCTGTGGTCAAGAATTTTGGACTGGAAAAGCCTCAAAAGCAGTACTGACAAGGACTTATAAGAATGTGATAAATTTCATGAATCCCTAATTTTGAGGTGCTCCCTTCATTCATACCTCATCCCATGACCTTCATTGTAGAAGACCACTTGGATGGCTGTCCTT
>RJWT010021439.1:0-17561 GCA_004365215.1 Cuniculus paca | reverse complement strand
ATGTAATAGCTTTGTGTTAACTCTGCCCTGGACCTAAATACTTGGGAAGACTGTGAGTTACACTCCAGGGACCATTGTTCTAATTTTTCTGTCCCCAATGCCTGGCATGGTGTCTAGCATTTCCTAGGCATTCAATAAATATTTTCATTAATTCATTTAAAAACTCCAGCATGCAGTTCCAGGTCCATCCCAGGTAAACCAGTGTCTGCCTTCTTTGAAAAAAACAAACAAACCTCACTAATGAAATACCTTTGAATTTTTCAGACACAGGTGGCAAAAGAGATGGGAAAATACCATTTCCCTCCTCAGTAGCCTCACTAATAAGTCATTAGGCGAACCCTTGCCTGGAGCCCCAGGGAGCCCATTAGTCCCCTGTCACCCAACCTAGAGGAGAACCCTCCTCCTGTGATCAACCTTCCTGTTTATTAATACATAACAGGCTGGTTCTGCCACCCCCATTGTTATCTGTGCTTCCAGAGCCCTTTGAATGCATAAATAAATGATAGCTGGCTGGTCTCCTTACCCCAGGACTTGATCCGTGCTCAGAATCCTATTGGCTGTCCCAGACATGATTTGCCACTACATATGCCAAGTGGGAGACCCCTGTCCTCTCCTATTCATATGAATGCTTGATGGTTTGAAGTACAACTCCTGACAGAGTCAGACAGACTAATGTGCTATCCTAGTCTTCAGGTAAGAGAGCTGTGCAGTGTGCTTTTCAAAGAGTGCAAGCCTTAGCAGGGCAGAAGACTTTTGCACAGCAGATGTGTCATTAACATCTCCAAGATGCCAGCATCCAGAGAGCCTGCAGGGAATACAGGTGGCTCAGGGCCACTACAGTCAAGCTAGGAGCCCAAAAGATGGTTACTTTTCTAATGCTATCTGCCTCCCAGTGCCCCTTTCTCTCCTTCACCTCCCCTTTTGTTCTGCAAAACTGGGAGTGAGCCTCCTTGATAGATGTATGGATATTTCCTTGGCCTTGACCTTATCCCTCAGGATACACATACTGTTACCATCCACTGGATGTTTAAAAGTTTAGGATGTGGGAAAAGTTGTACAGTGTAGGGAGTTGAACATTGGAAGGTAGTTAAAAGCTAAAGAAAGGAACTATGGATTATCAGAAGAATGTGTAGCTGATCCAATACACTTAAGAATAAAGAAAAGAGATCAATTAAATGGACAGAGTATAGGAGTAAGTTAAGTCTGGGACAGATTTCTGCATGAGAACACATTTCAGAAAATGGGTATTGTTATGGTTAATACATTGTGTCAACTTGAGCAGTTCAGAAGTTTAACTGAGAGACTCAGCAGGGAACCAGGGTTCTTACTTTGTAAATATCCTCATCCTGTACAAAGGAGGGCAAGGATATTTTGTGAGTGTTACACCCACCCTGAAGGGAGGGGTGGCCTATGTACAATTTAAGGGAGGAGAAGAGGCTTGTTTGCTCCCTTTTGCTCTGGCTGCTTTTGCTCTGGCTGCTGCCTTGAAGTGTTGCCCCAGTGCCACGCCACTCTGCTTTGGAGCCAGCTGATTATGGACTGAAATCTCCAGAACTGTAAGCTAAATAAACCTTTCCTTGCTTCACTTTGGGTGTCTGGTGTTTGTCTCAGCAACGAAGAAAAGTAACCAAAACAGGTATTAACATCTATAGTGGCTCGAGTTATTAAAGGATTCCCTAGACATGTTTACCAATATTCTCCACAACTTTCTGACCTAAAATATTCAAAACACTGTGCATTTTCAAAAGAGTATAAAGGAATATGCTTTGGGAATGCAAAAAAGTTGGGCGAAGAATAGATTAGGCCTTAAGGAAGAGTGTGAGCAGTTACTAGTGACCACCTACTTCCTCTTCAAAGTCCCCCTCTAGCCCGTGAGGTCATGTCTGTCCATAGCCATGGCTATTTTTGGGCATCCTTAGATAACCCACTTTCATGTAGTGTTATATCATCACGTTATCCTTGTATTAGTCACTTTCTTGTTGCTGAGACATGATACTCAACACCCATGACTCAAAGGAAGAGAGATTTATTTTGGCTCATAGTTTTTAGAGGTTTTGGGCCATAGTCAACTGGCTCTAAGGCAAGAAAGGCAGGGTGGGAGGCTGTGGCAGAGGAAAACTACTAGGAAGCAGAGAGAAAAGGGAGACATCAGCAATGACTTACCTCTCTCCAGGTGCTACCTGCTAACAACACACTCAGTGGTGAACTCATCATTGTACAAATCCACTGAGGAATATGGTGCCCTCATGATACAGTCACCTTCCAAAAGCCCTGATTCTGAGTGCATGAGCGTTTGGGGGAACATTCTACACCTAAATGCTAACATTTGGCTCCTAACCCCCAAAAGACTCATGCTCTGTGAAAAATGCATTTAGTCCATCTCTAAGAGTTGCCAACATTTTGACAATTCCAGCATTGCTGAAATGTCCAAGTCCAAAGTCTCCTCCAAGACTCAAGGGAAACTCTTGGTCATGAGACCCCGTGAAAATAAAAAATGAAAATTAAACACTTCTAATATACAACAGTACAGGGCAAACATTCCCACTGCAAAAGAGAGAGATACAGGAATAAACAGGAATTGAACCAAAGCAAGACTGAAACCCAGCAAGGCAAACATTAAATCCTATAGTTCTGCATCCAGCACCCAGGGCAAGTTGTAGCAAAGATGTGAGCTCCAAAGGGCTTGAGTATCCCCACCCGTATGTCATTGCCAGTTGCAGCCCCTTATAGCCTCTCTCAGGTTGGTTCCATTCACTGCCTTTCCTCAGATGTTCCATGTTCCTTACTTCTCCGGGTTCCTAGGATCTTTACTGAACTTTCAGCCTCACTCTCAGGACTTTATACGCTGCCCTCTTAGAAACAATCTGCCTGGCTTCCCAGGCCTTTTTCTGAAATGTGGATGGAAGCCTTCCTGACCTCACAACTCTTATTTCTGCATGCCTGTAAAACCAGCACACATGGGTGATACCAAGGTCTGCCACCAGCTGGAGCAATATTCAGGCCCCTTTGTATTAAGGCTGCAGCAGCCTTTGAGTTCTGGATGGCTAGACTTTTGAAAACTCCTAATTGGATATGAATGAATTGGCCTCCCTGAGGCTCTCTTCTCAAAGCAGAATCTTTCACTTTTCCACCTTTGAGACTGGGAAGAGTGGAGTCTTGCTGATTCTTGAGATACCCTCAAGGTATATATCCTATTGTCCTGATGCGGTGTACTAGCTTTTTTTTAATACTAATATTTTCAGCAGCCAAACTCTTTTCTGCCCTAACTTTATAGGCCCCAATATTACAGATGCTTTCTTTCTGGCCAAACTTCACATCATTTAGCTCTCATTTTTGCTCCTGATTCTTACTATAAATCTGGTGAAAAGCAGTAGCACCTATGCTACAACCTGAACACTGGACTGCTTTGAATTTTTCCTCCACCAGATTTATTAGTCTGCC
The DNA here is from genome assembly GCA_004365215.1 of Cuniculus paca. Lineage (NCBI taxonomy): Eukaryota > Metazoa > Chordata > Mammalia > Rodentia > Cuniculidae > Cuniculus > Cuniculus paca. Next base: position 14,120 of record RJWT010021439.1, on the reverse strand, counting down.
TCTCTTAATCTCAGTCTCCTGCAAAGTCTCAGGACATGGCCAAAATGCAGACAGATTTTCTTCCAGAGCATAACACACTTGGCCTCAAATTCAACTGCCAATGGAGTCCTTGTTCTCAGTTGAAACCACCTGAACCTGATCTTTACTGTCATATTTCTATCAGCATTCTGGTCTTCTGAGCTTTGACAAGAATCTCCCATCAATCTTTGCTTACTCTACTTACAGCAGTCTAGTGCTTTTCTAGCCAGCATCTCCAAACCTCTCCAAACTCTTCCCACAAGGCAGTTCCAAAGGCTTCTGAACCACAGGGTCAGGTAGTAGCATGACAATGACCTCCACTTCACTGACCAAAATCTGTCTTACTTTCTTATCACTGAGACATGATACTCAACACCCACAACTTAAGGAAGAAGAGGTTTATTTTGACTCATGACTTTTGGACAATTCAGTCCATAATCACCTGGCTCTAAAGCAGGAAGAGCATGGTGGAAGGGACTTGCAGAAGGAGTTGTTCATATCATGGCTGCTAGGAAGCAGAGAGAAGGATGATACACCCACCTGCTAACAGCACACTTGGCCTGCTGAACTCACAAGTGGATGAATCACTGATGAGTATAGTGCTCCATGATCCAATCAACACCCGAAGCCCTCCCTCTAAATGTATGAGAATTTGGAGAGATATTCTAGATCTAAACCATAATAATTTCATAATCCAGGAAAGTTTGCATTTGAATCAATGACTGTACAAACTTTTAGACCTGACAGTCCCTCACTGAGATAGGTGGGTGACTTGGTTATGATCCTGCAGTTTTCTAAGAGTCCCAGAATTTTAGACACTATGACAGATATGAACAAAGGATTTGGGGAGGGGGAATGCTAAGGATCAAATGTAGGGCCTTATGACTTCTAGGTAAGTACCAATGAGCTACATCTCTATCCTCAGGAAAAAAAATGTTTGGAGGGAAAAAATGTCCTTTATCAATGCCCTCCATAGCAACAACAAACCCAACAACCCAGTTTGTGGTTTCTAAATGCTCTTCTCCAATAAAAGGAATAAGGGTCCTTGAAGAAGTAGCTGGGTGCAGGTCTAGGCAAGAAAACTACGGCATGGTCCAGGAATATCTTATTCCCAAGAGTAAAGAAGTGCATTAAAAATAATGACTTTATCTCACAAAGGCATGAAAACCACCTTGAAGAACTCACACTGACCAAAGGTGAAAAAATTTTAACAACAAAATAAATAATATTATTTAATTATAACCCATACAATAAAATACATGAATCATTTCTGATCCAATAAATAATTATATAAGATACCAATAAAACATTTCTCTTCCGTACAAAAAACAGTCTGATTAATAAATGAGCAAAAAAACAAATCATCATTAGAACCCCACAGTGGTATTTATTGTAGGCAGGATCCACCAATGGATATTAAAATTATTGGGCAAGTTTCTGAGAAAAAACAGAGTATCTATGTAATCTAAAAGTATCTCCCGCTGGGCGTGGTGGTTCACGACTGTAATCCCAGCACTTGGGAGGCTGAGACAGGAGGATTATTGTGAGTTTGAGACTAGCCTGGGCTACAAAGTGAGCTCAAGGCCAGCCTGAACGGCATAGTGAGACCCTGTCTCAAAAACACCAGGGCCGGGGATCTAGCTCAGCGGCCTAAGTGCCTGCCTGGCAAGCGCAAGGTTGTGAGTTCAATCCCCGGTGCCGCAAAAAAAAAAAAAAAAAAAAAGTTAAGATGTTAATCATTACAAAAGGAAACATAATAACATTATAGCAGAAAAAATCTGCAGACATACCTTGACCCAGTGACCTTGGAAAATTCACCAGTTGTGAAACCTAAGGACATCATTTACCCCTAATATGATAAACTGGGAAGGATACATCACTTCCAAAATATTCTTTCAAAAATACAAAAGCAAATCTCATCATGAAAAACATTAGATAAACTGAAATTTGAAGAAGAGTCTACAAAACAACTGACTATTAATACTCTTCCAAACTAACAAGGTCATGAAAAATAAGGAATGACTGAGGCAGTGTCATAAAGGAGCCTAGGACACATTACAACATGGGGGGTGAAATTGAATCCTGTGGTTGAAGGACCTTATTGGTAAAGCAGGTGAATTTCAAATAGAGTCTATTGTTTAGTTATTAGTATTGTACCCGTGCTAACTTCCTAATTTTGACCATCATACTGTGGTTTAATTAGCTTGTATCATTAGGCTAGCTAAGTGAATCACATAGAAAAATGCTTTGTGCTATCTTTTCAACATTTCTATAAGCCTACAATTTTTTCAAAATAATGGTTTTAAATTATTCACCATGCATTCTAGGGGAAGGGAGGAGTTGAGGGAAAAGAAGATGGAGTGATGCTGTTGAAGGTAGTAACTACACAATTTCTCCAACTTCACACAGAAAGGGGAAGCCAGACATTGGGAATATTCAAAGTGAAGGATAGATCTCCAAAGCTGGTTTCATGAGGACAGATGTAGAGCATAGGATGTACAACAAGGGAGGTGGGATTGGCCTATTTCCAGGCATCCACCTCAGAGGCAGGTGAAGAACCTCTATTTTAAAGTGCCAGCTGTTTGTATCCACAAAAAAGAGAGATCTTGACTTCAACACAAACAGCTTAGTGAACCACCACTGCCTGCTCTCCTCCTCCCACCGTCAAGCTGGGTGCTTCTGTGGCTTTGAGAGTTTTGAGGTTAATTATTGTCAGTCTGAGAAGCTCACATAACCCCTTTTATTTAGGAAGTTCCACCATAAAATAAATGGTTGCCACCCGCCACTGCTACCTCCTTTCACCCATCATGTACCCCTGATAAGATGAACTGGGAAGGATACATCACTTCCAAAATATTCTTTCAAAAATACAAAAGCGAATCTCATCTTAATCTTTTCTGTAAGCATTTTTGTTGTTCTTGTTTATTACACAGGAGTTTTTGTTTTTGTTTTTGTTTTTGTTTTTGTTTTTAGCATCTGCATTGTTTAACACATAAATGAGTCCCAGAAGACAGAAAAAACTGTTGGGTAAGAATGCAGCCTTACAGGCTGGAGCTGAAGTTCAGTGATAGTGTGTTTAGTGCTTAGCATGCACAAGATCCTGGATTTAATCCCCAGCACGGAGAGAGATAAGAGAGAGAAACTAATCCATAATAGCCCTCAGTAAAAATATTATGAATTGACTTGAGTGTCCTTTCAATGAATTACTTCCAGGAAGTTCTTTTATAGTTAGATTGTATGGAATTGCAGTATTTATGACCATCATCTCTCTCATACAAAATGGCCATTGTATAATATAAAGTATTGGGCTGAGGAGTAGCTATGAAAGTTTCTAAAGATATAGTTTTCAACTAGGATTGGAGGTCCATTTGACCCAGATATTCCCCTTCTGGGTATTTTCCCAGAAGAATTGAAAACATCATACCACAGTGATATATGTACACCCATGTTTATAGCAGCACAATTTGTAATAAATCTTGGAAACAACTCAAATGCCCATTAACCAAGAAACAGATAAAAAAAAAGATGTGGTATTTTTATACAATGGAGTACTACTCAGCTATGAAGAAAGGTAAACTCGAGGCTTTTCTAGGTAAATGGGTGCAACTTGAGATCATACTCATAAGTGAAATAAGTCAGACTTGCATGTGTAAATATAGTGTTTTCTACTAGTATAAAAAACTGAAAGAGTAAATAAGATCCAAAATGCACAATAGATATTGCAAAAGTGAAAAGGGAAGAAACTGCTCAAAAGGAAAGAAAAACTGGTATGGGGGAAAAGAGAAAAAAAAGAAAAGATTAGATAGATAGATAATTATACTACTAATCTCTTTTAGTTCATCAAAAAGAAGTTTGTGTTTTCATTGTCTGATCACTTTTTCATGCCTATATCTTGTAATCTGAGCAATTACTTTGAAGATAACAATACATAATATATTAACCATTGTTAATCTCCTAAAAAAAGATACAATTTTCAGTGGGATGAGTCCTTTAGGCAAGATACACCATGAAACCTGGATTAAGACTAAAGTAGAGATGATGATGATGATGATGATGATGATGATAATGATGATGACGATGATGATGATGATGATGATGATGATAGATTCTGAGCATTTACTGAATGATGTGCATATAGTTCTCCAACCACCATATGAAGTAGGAGCTACTCTAACCTCCAGCAGAAAGATAGCAGGCAAACAGCACAACTGAGGTAAAACACAGGTAACTGAACTGTAGTCCTTGCCCTGGCCGTCATCTCCTAATCTTTCCTCATGCCTCATTTCTGGTCTAGCTTTACTGCAGGACTGTGGTCAAAGTCTCCAACATTCTCTGGGCCTCTGATTCACTGCCTTTCATATGGAAGCAATAGTCTCCTCTTGGCTTCTTCAAAGAATCAGTTACTCAAAGAACATTTGTAGAAGTCGAATATGTAGTACATCACAAAAGGGAAAAGGTTCCCTGAAATTTCAGAGACCAAAGCCAGACTGATTACATCTTTGGCCATAATTCAATGAAATCATAAAATAACTATTAAAAATACAGTTGGAATTTGTTTTAAACTTCATGTACTCGTAAATAAGTCATACATTAAAGAAATTTTGTCTCGTTAAAATGAGAACTTTTTTTCTTTTTTTTTTTAAATATAGATGTCTAAGCTGTAGTAGGGGTGGTGTGGTTTTTGTTTGTTTCCTTTTGTTTTTTCAGCTCTCCCAAAAGATCTGAAATTATGGGAACCAAGAAGTGAGGATAGAGAAAGAACTCAAAGCAGGAATAGCTGGAAATCAGTTCAGAAAGCACTGAGGCCTTAAGATACCTTCCCCTGCAGACAGCCAGGTGCCTGACCCTTGTTCCTTCCCCTGTGAATTTTCTGGAGGGAATGAGACAGATGATCTCCTGACCAGGGAACATTAGGCACGGCCATACTGAAAGCAGCAGATTCGGTGTGAACTTGCACTGAATCCTGGGCACCCTGTCCTGTCAGCCTCTTCCTCCACTGTTCTCAACGGATAGCAGCCAAGACTGTGTGCTTCAGGCAAGACCTTAAAGGAGCCTTCACTGGGAGTCTCCGTAAGGATCCTTCCTAGCATGTAGGGCTCTCCGAGGAGCTTGCCTTGCTAGAATTCATGGTTAATAAACCCTACTGGCTCAGGGATGCCATTCAATTTTATTTTTCTATTGTAGTCAAGTGTGCGTGACATAAAATTTGCCATTTTAACCATTTTTAAGTTTACAGTTCAGAGCATCAAGTACAACCGCAGTGTTATACAACCACCAGCACTATTTCCACAACTCTTCATCATCCCAAACAAAATTTCTATGACCATTAAGCAGTAACTCCTCCATCTTGCCTTCCTCCAGCCTGTGGTAGCATCTAATCTACTTTATTACTCTAAGAATCTTCGTATACTAACTACTTCATATAAGTGGAATCATTTAATATTTATCCTTTTGTGTCTTGCTTATTTCACTTAGTATAATACTCCCAGATTCATCCATGTATCAGAATTCCATTGCTTTCACGGCTGAATTATATCCTACTTAATGTAGGCATCATATTTTGTTTATCCATTCATCAGGTGATGGACACGTGAGTCACTTCCATCTTTTGGCTACTGTGATTCCATACGGCCATAGGCAGTGAACATAGCATGTGAGTGCCTGAGTCCCCCTTCTCAATTCTTTTGGCTATTCTGATCACTTTTAATCTCTCACAATCATAAAGTGAAAACCACACCTAACCACACATGTAAGAAAAACATTTATAAAGAAAGACAAAACATAAACAGGAAAAAAAATCTATCTGCAGGAAGCAAAGACAAACCAGAAAGATGATAAATCAAAAAAAAAATAGCCAGATATCTTAGTTACTTTTCTCATTGCTGAGACAAAATATCCAACACCCAAAGTTAAAAGGGGAAAGGTTTATTTTGGTTCATAGTTTGTAGAGGTTTCAGTCCAAAGTCAGTGGCATGGGAGAGGGGACATCACGGGGGCGAAACAGTTCATGGTAGGCAGAAGGCAACAAGCAGCACAGTAGCAAAGCAGCAAGTGATGACAAAGCAGCCCTCTTTCTGTCTCTTATATTCTATCTAGGCTACCAACTGTTAGGGCGGAGAGTACTCTCACCCAGGATGGGGCACCCTTAATCCTAGCACTGCATCATCAGTCAATTCCAGTATCACATACCCTAGATCCAGCCACCTCTGAAAAGCCCTACCTGTGACCACATGAGACTTTGGGAGACATCTAGATGCAAGCCATAACACTAGGTATGGTGGTACATGCCTGTAATTCCAGAATTCTGAGGCAGAAGCATAAGGATTACAGTTTCAAGCCCAATCTGGGCAATTTAGAAGCTTAGTGAAACCCTATCTCCAAAATAAAAAAATTTTTTTTTTAATTTTAAGAGGGACTAAAGATATAGCAGAGTGCAAAGGCCCTAGCTTCAATCCCTAGTACTTCAAGTAATAATAATAATAATAATAATAATAACACATATTCTAAGAAAATAAAAAGAAAGTATTAAATCAATAAAATAAGAATAGTATGTTCTTTAAAAAAGAATTGTCACAGAGAATGTTTAAAAATTGAGTTCTTAGGGGTAACACTATATGGAAACAGAAATATAAAGCTAAAAATAATATGAAAAGTTGAGGAAAAAGAAGAAAAATAAAGATATTGAAGAGGAGAGCTAGCATCTAAATCAGATGATGCTCTACACCGATAAGAGAGAAAACAGAAAACAATGTAAATACTATTAACAAAATAAATTAACATAGTCAAGAAAACCCCCGAGAGCTGATGTGTATGAAAAAGAGTGGCAAGTCAAGTAGGAACATTGGAGCAGGCCCACACCATGAGCATGGCTATGCTACTCCAGAGAGCAAAACAAAATGGCTGAAAATAGGTCAGGAGTCAGGGTGACTTCTGACTTCCCTCCACAACTCTGGAAGCCAGAAGATGATGGACTATGTGTTCAAAATCCATAGGGACAATCCTCTCCAGCCTGGGACTCTGCTGTTTTAAAATCCCTTGTACTTAGTGCACCCAAATGTGATATTTTACTTTGGCATTTTTTCCCAAAACTTTAGTCATTCATATACTACAGTTGGGATTTTGGCCATATCCACAGAACATGCGTATTAATGTTTCATTTTTTTTTCTGTAAAAGTGAGTCACTGTATTTTTATTTAAATTATTCATGGAATTCATTTTGGAAAGTCAGCTGTCACTTGTCATAAATAGTAACTGTGAAAATAAAATAATAATATAAACTTCCTGCTGGCTCCTGTTGGTTTCCCAAGACTCTGAGTCTAGTATCTCTGTACTATAAAGGATAATTAGCACAGATAAGAAAGGTGTTAAAGCCGGGCGTGGTGGCTCACACCTGTAATCCCAGCACTCAGGAGGCTGAGACAGGCGGATCATTGTGAGTTCGAGACCAGCCTGGGCTACAAAGTGAGCTCAAGGCCAGCCTGAACGGCATAGTGAGACCCTGTCTCAAAAACACCAGGGTTGGGGATCTAGCTCAGCAGTCTAAGTGCCTGCCCGGCAAGTGCGAGGTTGTGAGTTCAATCCCCAGTGCCACAAAAAAAAAAAAAGAAAAAAAAAGGTGTTAAAGCCCAGAACTGCCTGATATGCTTTTTGATGGAGTCAAAAAGATTAAAAGAGATTTGAAAGGACTAATTGACTAGGTGAGTCAACGTTATATAATGCCGCCTCAGCATACACCTCCGCCCCATTCCCTCACCATTCCACCAGCTCCTTGTCTTGGCAACACGCCCTGAAAGGACGCACAAAGGCCATGTCCTACTTGCTGGAAAGTCTTAGGCATGACAAGGTGGCCCATACTCTCACAGTAAAGCACTACACCTTTAGACCTCCCCAAGCTCAACAGCTGACACCAGACAGGAGTGACAAACCCTGTTTGGGTTTTCAAAACCTGCCCGGCTCTGCTTTTCAAAGTTTTTTCAAGCTTTCTTGCAGAAGCGCAGGTTTTCTCTTAAAGGTAAAAAGCAGGTCTTGCTTCAACCACCCCCCTTCTGCATCTCTGCCTTTGCTCAAGTCATCTTGATGCGCCACCTCACTGAGGAACCCATGCCTCCCCTCTCCTGCAGGGTTGTGTTATGTGCAAATGGTAGCTTCATGGTCCTCTCCAGCCTCTAACAACATTTGTGGTTGTTCTGTCTTAACATAGCCTCAGCTGGTCTCCAGAGACTGAGGACAACATTTCCTGTCTTCAGTATACCATTTCCTATGTAGTAATGCTACACTCAGCAAATTCTCTGGCCAGGTTAAGCCAAGTGTCCACAGTCTCCAAGACTGTGTGCTGCCTGCACTGTGTACCCTATTCAACCACCATACCATGAAACTGAGATCAGTATGACCGAGGTCTGATGACCAGGAGGTCAAGAAGAGGTGCCAGGAGATGTGGTTAGGTTAACTCAACAAGAAATCAAACAATCACTCCTGCACCTGGCTAACAGTAAACACCTCAGCCAAAGCTTGGAATGAGTCCCCAGACAACCTGACCTCTTCAGTCCTCTTCGCCTGGATATTTTTCTAACTGTCACACCACCATGGAGCTTGCACTTAGACCATCTCTCGTCTTTTCTGTCTGTCCTTTTCCTTGTCATCTCATTCTTGCCTTGTAGTTCACAGAACTTTTAACTGCCGATGACTCCCAGACCAGGACTTCTCCTAAACCCAGAAGTAAGGACTTTCCTGTTTGCTCAGTCTCTCAGTTGGAATTTCAATTGGGCGTCTCTAAGTTGACACGCCCCAAACTGAACTCCTACTCTTCCCCTTCACAAATTCTTTCTCCTCCCTTTTCCTCATGGAAATAATCACGTCTTGATTCCACCTGTGCAGGCCATGCAGGCATCCTCGCCTTTTCTCTTTCTTCCACGCCGTTTGTTCACAATCCTATCAGGTCTCCTCCAAAACATATGCAGTCTGACCTTTCCAGCCACCCCATAGCTATCACCCTGACCTGCCACGGAAACCTCTACTTTGCCCTGGACCCACCTCATCTATTTCGATGCAGCAGCCAGAGGGACCCTGTGAATTAGACCTTGGTGCTCCTCTGGCCCCTATCTCATTTGCAAGAGAGGACAAAGTCCTCATGATGACCTGCAAAACCCCAACTGATCTGTGCCCTGTTGTCTCCACGACTTCTTTCCCCAGTGCTCTTCTTTTCTCACTTGCTTAAAGGCACTCTGCTTCCTTACTGCTCAGGAAACAAGCCAGGCAAGCTCCTCACCTCAGGACATTTGCACCTGCTGCTCCTTATCCCTAGAATGCTCTTCCCTAGATAGTCATATACTGGATCCCTCACACAGAGAAGGACCCACTGGTTCAGAGGTATGTCTGGGAGTCATCGTGTAGATGCTGTGTTTCCCTGAAAATAGACCTAATTGAGAAAATAACCCCTAGTTGGTCATTACCATGGTAACAGCCAGTGTTGTCCAGAAGATTCTACCTCACTATTCTCTTGGTCAGTGGCTGCTCTGTCAGGCAGGTGAGCCAAGGATAGGCTGATGGCAGCCAGCATTTTTACATCTCTAGTTTTCAAGGCTGATTATTTTCCAATTAGGTCTTACTTTCCAAAAAACATGGTAATATTTGGACAACAAGACAAGAATGAGATGACAAGGGAAAGGGTTAAATAGGTAAGGGGTACCCCAACATCACACATCAATAAGATTTTTCTCTTGCCACCTGTGATGTGCCATATTATGTGGCCCCCTCATTCATATGTTGGAATGTCAACCTCAAATTGGAGTGTCCCTGAGAGTAGCTAAAGATAGAATTATAGAAGGGATAATTCAGGTTTAAAATGAGGTTATACTGTCCTTATAAGAAGAGGAGAAATTTTCAGATTTCAGTGCTAAAATCTACTGAATCTTACATTTTATGTTTGTAAATTATATAATACGCAAATTTTAGTTCAATAAAATGGTTACTTTAAAAAAAGCAATTAGGATGCAGATAAGCACGAAAAGAAGACAACGTGAAGACAGAAAAAGAGAGCTGTCTGTAAGTTGAGGAGAGCAGCTCAAACGAATCCAGCCCTGCTGACATGTTGATATTGATCTCAGACCCCCAGCCTCTGAACTGCCCGCTGGGTGCCATTTGGTCCTGGCTGACGGAGAAGCCCATTCTACCTGCCTGTCCGGGTGCAGTTGCAGATGCCTCTAGCACACCTGATAGTCTTTTTCCCTGCTTTATTTTTTCTCTTTAGTTTTAAACATACTAGAGTTTTTCTCATTTGGTTTGTTTATTGTATGCTTTTGTCATTAGAAAACTGTAACTCAAGCAGAGAGATTTTTCTGTTTTCTTCACTGCCCAGACAAGAGCAGAAGCCAATACGACTAGTAATCCCTAGAAGACTAGTAACTCCCAGACTAGCACAGAAGCCAGTGTCTACTAGGCACATTGTTGTTCTGTGAATGAATGAATTTTTCACAGCTCTTCACACTCTGCATGAAGGTCTGGGGGTGTTGGCCTAGGCTCTGCATTATACAAGGTTTGATGAAGATAGACATTTTTCATTGAATATAGGTATTTCTCATTTAACAACTGTTCAGACTTGTGACCTGCACACAGACTTACAACGCAGTAACATGAGCAGCAGTGCAAACTTGTGGTGGCTTTTTCTACTCCTGTATTCTACTCTACACATGCAAACTCCACAGATTTCTTGATGAGTATACTGACCACAGTACACTGCCCACAGTGTGTTTTCAAAAGTGAAGGCAGCTGTGTTAGAACAAGAGGCTATGGATCGCGAGATGTTCACTGTCTCGCGAAAGTAGAATGGCAAACAAGTGAACTTTTACAATGCTATCATGAAGTTTATGAAGCAAAAAAGAACATAATGAAGCACACTACACTAATGGGATTTTTCTCGAAGACTGCATCCAGGATGCCTACTACTAGCTGTTCCATTTCTACTTTGTTATCTCCCTTACCTGGACCTTCTGCCTCTCCTTATCATAATTCTGATGATGACAACAAGGTCGTTGAAGGATCTGATGACTAAAATTGTTAGCTTGAATGTCTTTTCTTTGCACATCTTGTTGATAGAGCTTCGATGTCTTTTTTTGTACAATACACCTTATTTACACAGTATTGTAATTTTTGCTGACTGTACTGTACAATACACTAATGTAGTCTTACATTCTATTATACACTACAGTACTGAGATAGCAGAAGATCCCTTCCCCCAGCTAGTATACTTCAGTTTGTTAGTTGCCCACATAATAGTTCTGGTTTTAGTTCCTGTTACTTTTGTTTCTTAGAAACAGCTGGTCACTGTGATTCATATTGTAAGAACCAGCCCCCAGTTATCAAGTCATTCTGCCTCTGTCCTTCCTGTTTGCTTATCCCATATAAGCCCTAGACCACCAGAGATCGAGGCCTGATATTTTGGGAGTGACCCCAATCAGTACCGGTCGATGTAAAATAAATCTGCCTCCAAATCCTGGGTGTCATTTCAGTGTTTCTGTTTGCAATAGCACCGAATGTAAGAGTTATACAAATAAAAGCAAAGTCATCAAGTTGGAGTTTCCTGTGACCATTTCTTTGTTCCGAATATTGCAATGTAAGTACCATATATCAATTCCTCATTTAGTGACCAATTCATTGAACAACCTAGTCACAGAAACAGAACTTGGATGTTAACAAGGAGTGACCCCATTAAAGCAGAAGGTGGTCATGTTTTAGGGGAGAGAACGAGGCAGCCTATCAAACATAAGTATTGATGTAGCAATACATAAAATGCTCCCCAGATTGTTGAGAATAGACATCAAGTGAAAATTTTACATCGTTTTATCACTTAATCCTCCAATCACCTAAAATGGTAAATTCTATTACTGACTCTCTCTTTGCATAGAAGCAGCCGGGGTCAGCGTAAGAATGTGATTGCATTACCCAAGGCCACAATATCTAAGAAATGGTCAATTCATGTGTTCAACTGGAGTTCATTTGGTGTCAAAGTCTGTTCTAACCACTCCTCCAGCAAGATGGGACTGGCTCCTTGGGGGTCTCAGCTTAGTGTGGTCTAGTTAGACCCTCCTTGGGCTGTTCTTGGGGGTTCTGCTCTGAAGAGTCATCCTTCCCAGCCTCTTCGGAGGGCATCTATGTAGCTGAGCTTCTGCTCTGGGAATGGTGGCCTCCCATTCTCCCCTCTTCCTAGCCCGACTCTCTGCTCCCAAGCCAAGCTAAGCAGTGTTCACATCAGCAGTCATTGTCTATCAGCACCTCGGCATGGTGGGCTCAGGCCTCAAGGCAAGGCACCGCTTGTCCCCAGGCTGTGCCAGACACTCCTAGCCAATGGCCCTGGAGTCTGGCTGAGACCAGGGGCAGACTCAGTCACAGGACTTCACAGTGACTCCGAGGGGAAAGGCCCTGCAGTCATTTGAAAATGTCTGATATCTGTGGCTAAACCCAAGTGTCACTGTGAGAGGTGCCAGTCACCAAACCACAGGCAAATTTTTGGAGCTAGTGTTGCCTTTTCTTTGACACCTCTGGGTGCTGGTCAACAGTGAGAATGAGTCAAGGCTGCAAGCAGGAAGCTACTCAAGGGCAACCAAAGAGTTTGCTCCCTCTGGTGTTTCTATGAGTTTAGAAGGGAGCAAAGGCTTAGTGAAGACCTCTGAAAGACCAAAGACCCTTCAGTGTGCAGTGTCTCCCTGACCCTGTGAGGTAGGTACTGATGTTCTTCCTTCACCAATGAAAAAACTGAACCTTGTAGAGTTGACAAGTGATGAGACCCAGTTCAACTGAGTGTTTTCAAAGCACAGACCTGAACTTCCTGCTGCACAAATGAGCCTTATGGGAAGAGAGGAGCCCCTTTAACTCCAGCAAAAAATCCTTATCTCAGGGAAGCCAAGTGTTTCAGATGTGTCCACCATGCAATTCAAGCTTTCTAACGATGAAACAGGAGTTTCTGGTGGAGACAAAACTGATGCCCCCCACCTTACTGCCCTGTGACATCCACAAAATCCTTTCCTGTTGTTGAACAGTTCTCTTGAAGCCCTCCCTGCACCACAGAGGTGTTCTTTAGGCTGTGTAAGGTTTTTATGACTGTAGAGGTCTCTGCAAAGTTCTCGTATTAGACTGGCCACTGAGCCAGAAATAAAGGATGTAGTGCCTCACTGCTCTGGCTGCTGGCAGAACGTGGGTCAGCTATAAGAAAAAGGATGTGTCTTAAGGAGACCTGAAGTGGCCTCCAAAGTTAGACTTTCCCTACTTCATAACTCTGCTGTCTATGCCTCACACAAGTGACATTCACATCCTGGTTAATGCTATGAACCAGGACTCTATCTGGGAAATGCAAATAACATGACTCCCAAACAGGAGACACTTCCAGCAGCAATCCAGTTTATCCCTGCTCCAGGGACCACTGAGGCTGTCCACACAGTCAAGAAGATTCTGTTCTTGAAGATGGCTTCCCAGCACTCCTTTAAGCACTTCCTGGAATCATCCTTCAAAGAGAGCCTTCCTTATGTCCAATTTCAATTCCTCTGGGGAAATACCAGCTCGTTTTTTTCTCCATGAAGATCTTTTCACAAAAGATTTAAATAAATGCAAACCACACTACTAAATCAGGAAAGGAAATCTTGTAAAATACTCATCGTAATCCTACCAGCCTACATTAATTTTCATTTCTCCATTTCCCCTCCCACATTTTAACCATGTATGTACAGAGTTACAATAATTATAATTCTAACATGGGCGTCATTTAGTACTATCCCCTTCTCACTAAAACTCTTCTTCACACACAAGCTGATTTTCATTTCCAGGCTTCAGAGAGCTCTTCCTTCATGTGCTATCTTTCCTATGAAGATTCTTCCTGGAGTCCTCGCCCGTATTTCAGGGGAGACAGGATGAGTTCCTTCTGTGGGGTACAAGTATAGATGAATATGAATTTATGTGTCAACTTCTCCACATCATGAAGTGTCCAAGATTAAGCATCATTTCTGGGTGTCTTTGAGGGTGTTTCCAGATGAGATTAGCATCTGAGGTCATGGACCAAGCGAAGCAGATTGCAGACTCCAAAATGGGTAGACATTCAATCCACCCAGGCCTAGATA
>RJWT010021438.1:0-17571 GCA_004365215.1 Cuniculus paca | reverse complement strand
AAAAAAAAAAAAAAAAAAAAAAAGAAGTAAATGTGTAATCAGCTTCCATTTGTCATATTGTTATCTTTCTAGCAGATGTTGCCGTATACAAAAAGTAGTTTGTTCCCAAAGTAAATTCTAAAAAAGGACAACTCATTATCCATGTTAGCACACCCTAAATAAAACCAGATACTTAGGTGGGAAGGACAGATTTAATCAGTAATAACTATTTTAGTGAGAAGTAGAGTTTAGCATAAACCCAAACTGAACTTTACTGCCAAAATTACTAAAAAAAGTAAGGGCTGGGGATTTAGCCCAGTGGCCAAAGTGCTTGCCTGGCAAGCACAAGATCATGAGTTCAATCCCTGGTGTCGCAAAAATAAAATAAAATAAAATAAAATAAAATAAAATAAAATAAAATAAAATAACTAAAAAGTAGGTACCAAATTACTTGTCCTCTCACAGAGCTGTAAGACAGAGACCCTATCCTCAAATATTGGCTGAAGAAAACTATACAGTATTTTGCAAACTCGACTTTCCCGGGTAGGCACTTTGAGTAATGATAGGACCATTTTGGGGATGTGACCTTGAACTCTTAGAAACTCTGTATTATTATGTTTGCTCAAGTCTTTAGTTACACAAACCTGGAGGCTTAGAGGAAAAGAGGTCTCAGAGGAACGGTCTAGTCAAGGAGATGGCCGCTTAACAGCTTAAAGGTCAGAAGGTTCTAAGCCTGCAGGCCAGACCCACTGCTGTAGAGAAGTACGTTTGAAGTCCTGAGATCATCAGAGGACTGGTGAAGAGGGAAGTCTTGTTTAGGAATTTGGTGTGAGTGGTGTCTCCTGGCCCTTGGGCCTTAAGCAACCATGTGGTGACAGAATCGTAGGGTCTGTAATGTCTGCCTCTCTCACAGATTCGTGTCTTGACGTCAAGACAGTGGCAGAGCTCAGAACGCTCTTGTGTTGTAGTAAGAGTGCTCTTCTGCCCAGCAGTCAGGAGGTCCGTTGTTTCTGCAGCTTTCTTCTCCTAGGTTCTTATCAACAAACTTGATGACTGTCTTTGGATGGCAGTGCTTCTCCCCTCCAGTAAGATAAAAGCAATTCTCGATGAAGATTGTTCTGTATTCCATTGTTGGCTTCATCATTTAATGTAATCATGTGCTGTTGAGCACATTACTTTCCTATCCAGATTCTTTTCTCCAAATCTGTAAAATGGGGGTGTAATGTGTAATTGAGTTTGGAAGATGAAATAAAGTATGTAAAGGGGTAGGCACATAACTGTGTACTTAATTAATATGAAGTACAACCTCTTTCTTTCCTTCCAATTATAAATACCGTATTTTGCTTGATAATGCTGATGCCGGCCTAGCCACCTGAGAAACCATTTGAATATGGACAAAAAGCCGGGCCGGTTTAGCTGAATAAGCTGTGTGGGTTACTGGCTTCCCATTCCAAGCTGTTTGGGTCAAGTCTGTCTGTACCTCAAGCTTACTTTGCTCTTCTGGGCGAATTACTACCCAGGCCCCGGGGTTCCTCGCAGGCAAGGCCATTCAGGTTAGAAACCCACTTCTTAATTTGGCTAAATTTTATAGCAATTACTTAGAGAGTCTAACATATTACTGACATTTAACATTCACAGTTATGATTCACATTTAAAATGAGAGGAAAAAAGATGAATCACTGCTGTACCACTTGTGTTTTTAAAAGGAGTGGTAACACAGGACTCGTTTATTAGAGATTTTTCCAATCACACGAAGGCACTCGGTTGAAAGTTGGATAACTTTCTCTCAAGTTACTGCCTTGGGAAGGAGCCCTTTGGAATCAGTAGACTAATTTAGACTTAGAAGTAGAATGTACCTTATTTGCACATAGCTTGGTGGTGTGGCCGAGCACAGTACAGGCCGAGGTGCAGTGCCGTCCTGTGGACACAGCCACAGTGGGACTGGCAGATGTGAGCATGGGCTACTCTGTCCTTTTCATTTCACACACAGGCATTTCTAAGGAGTTCACTGTCATGTCTTGAATTTAAATTTATAATTTTTTCTAAGCGCATTTCATTTTCTCTAAAATGTGTAGTTCCATAACTACTGAGTCTAAAGTCAGATTATTATACACAAATCCTCTGTTTTATGTTGTACTGAGCAAATATTTATAATTTATAAATGATACTTCATGTTATTCTGAAATGAGAAAAAGAAGAGGGACCCTTTTAGTTAGCTTTGCTGCTTTGTTGGAAAGATGTGACAGATAATAGAGCCTTCTTACTTTTGACCTAACCCCTGCTGAGAATATATCTGAAGATGGCGGCTTTAGGAATTAGGTTTAGATGAACTCACATTAGGTTTAGATGGGCCCCTCATGATGGGATTCCAATCCTGTTAAGAAGAGAAACCGCAGAGTTGTGAAAGGCTGGTGAGCACACTCTGAGATGGAGGCCAGCCACTACGAGCCAGGAAGAGAACTGTCGCCCAGCCTGACCGTGCTGCCTGACCCAGACTTCCCCCTGGCAGAAATATGACAGTATAGGTCTCTGTGGTTTAAGCCACCTACTCTGTGGTATTGTGTTACAGAAACCCAAGCTAAGACAGCGCTACAGCATTGTAGCAATAATATTCTTGTGACTCAATAGTAATTTATAGATCCTTTTCTGTAGACTATCAAAACTATTTGAAAAGTTTTTAAATGGAATCATTTACTAACATTTTAAATTTAGATCTATATAAAAATAGATGCATTGTTATTAGACTTCATTTTATTGGCTGTTTAGTCAAATAAGCTGTGAAGTTTTATAGTAATGTACACTTCTTGGGTTGCCTACTATTTTATTCTGTACATAATAGATCAAGAAGAACTATAATAATGGAGGAAATCTATCAATATAATATTTTTATAAAGCCTCAGGTTTATAAGAGTGTTAATTTTTGGAAAGATATTTATGCCTCTTTTCTTCCTTTTACGGTTACAGTTTAGTTCATGGAAATTGCACTTCTTTATGGCTTTCCCTACCAACACCCTACCCGCCAAGCCAAGTAATTAATAGTCATTTTCTATATTCAGATCAGTGCATCTTACATAAATTCACATCTGAAAATATTTTAAGTAAGCCTTCAAACTTTGGACTAAAAAAGTTTTTAAACTTTTGTACACTTAAAAATTAAGCGTACAAAAACTAAGCAGTAAAAAACATTCCATTTATTTGGGTTATACCTAGTGAAATTTATCATATTAAATATGAAAACAAATATTTGTTGATTTATATTTGTGTTACTAAAATAGTAAGAGCATCTTATGTTATTAAAAGAGTAAGAGAATCCTAAATAACATTTTTAGGAAAAAATATTTTGAAAACAAAACTTTATGAGAAGAAAGGTGTTTTACATTTTTACAAGACTTGCATGTCTGCTTCTGCATTCAGGTTGTTGTAATCTGTTGTTTTGGTGAGAGCACATGAGGAAAACCACAGCTTTACATATATGTGTGACTGAAAAAGGAAAATTTTAATAGTATTTTTAGGGGGACCAAGGATTTAGCTCAGTGGCTTAAGCACCTGCCTGGCAAGTGTGAGGTCATGAGTTCGATCCCTGGTACCAAAATATATATATATATTTTTTAAGGTAATTACAGTTATCTCTCTTTAATTGTACGCTAAAGCTAGACCAATGGTGGTGCCATACAAATTATTTGCAGTAGGGAATCTCAAACCATGTTAATGAATTTTCCATGTTCTTTTACATCAAAGTCCACTGTAGGAAAATGGATACACCTGGAGACTGCAATGTGAAATGAAATAAATCAGACACGCAAGCTTAAGTGTCTCATGGTTTCTCTTGAATGAGAAACCCAAATAAAGAGCACACAAAGAGCAAAGCAAAAGATAGATAATAGCAAGTGGGGAGGTAGATCTTTTTCAAATGGGAAGGGGATCAAGAGTTGGAGGCTGGAGGGAGGGAATGAGAAGGAGGTGGAAAAATAATTGAGGTGCATTGTGCCCATGTGCCAACCCACTCAAAGAGTGTGAACATTGTGTACTGCAAACTAATCATAAAAACTGAAAAAATCTATTGGTGTGTTTTGCACTCAGAATGACTTCTGCACAAATGGTTGTTCCTTTGTGATTTTGAATGTTTGTGGGTGAGTTATGAAAACCTTCCAAATGTTGACTCACCTAGCTATACAGTCTAGAAGCTCCTTGTTGATATTCTCACTGATTTAATCAGGAAGTGTTTAGGTGGTTGAATGAGAGCTGAGCTAGCTGCTCTTTTGTAGCTGATTAATGCCCATTTCACTGATAGCTGTAATTATGCAATTTTAATAATATTATGTAAATAGGTGCAGTGTGAGTTCAAAAAGAAAAAGAATTGATGCTGCTAAGTCCAGCTTAAATGATTTGGAACAACCTACTGTAAAAATTGCTATCAAGATTTAGTGTGATTGAGACTTATAAAAGATTAAGGGAAAACTTAAAAATCTGCATTCCTTCACAGGTATCTTTAGTTTCTTTGTATATATGGAGAAAGCAAAGCTGGAAACTGTGAAGATGTGTTACATATATTCTTTACAGGGAAAGCAATGAAACTCCATCCATAAATCCATATTCAAAGAGCAGGCTTTGACTCACCTTCAAGAGATTGATGAGTGTGTGGACATATAAATATTTTTAAAGTTAAAGCAAAATTTATAAATTAACACCTTGGGTTTTTTAAAAAAAAATGATTCCCTGCTTCGCTGGCCTTTGCAGTGAATTGATCAAGCTCTGGTTCATATCACATTGAATAACATAGTTTTTCTGCTTCTACCGTAGGCAAGGAGCAGATTTCTTTGATTTTCATAACTCTAAAATGTGGTCTCTTCCACTATTGCACATTGTTTCTGAGGCTGGGTAAGACTGTATTCACAAGGATTTAGAAAACCTTTCAGAACTATAGCTATTACAGGTCAGCTTTTATAGTATTGGTATGAACCTGAAGGTACCAGAAACATTTTTTTACTGGTATGTTAGTGTTTCGTTGCATTGGAAATTATGTGCTAGAGAACAGAAGTTTTCATAAACCTTTGCATAGTATTTCATGAAGCCTGAGCAGTACATCAAATGTTCTGTTATCTATAAAAATAATCCACTGGTTATTCAGACATGTGTGGGTTTAATAGTAATTACTAAATTTAATCGCTGATAGCAGCTATGACTAGGTATATAGATTGTCATCAATAGATAATCATGACATAGTACAGTGACATAGGGCTAGGCACAAATAACTTGGCTTCTGTCTGTCTCACCATTTACCACAAGTCTGTGAAAAACACGTTCCCTATTCCCTGACCTAGAGCATGCAGTTTGAGTTGTTTCTTCCTCAGAAGTAGGGAATGAATTCACATTGTCACTGTCAGCTTACAAGCAGTATGTGCCCCAGCAAGGTGACTTGCTTGTTCAATAACAAAATGGTTTAGAAATTCATCAATCTTAGTCTTTTTTTTAATAGCGGGCCATGTCACCAGAGCAGCAGCTAACTGAACACTGTAATTATTTCTAAATGCAAAGGTATCCCTCCACATTCCTGACTTCATAACGATTGCATACTCATTGTCAATAGTATTGCCTGGTTTTGTAGGTTTGTCCCTTCATTTTTTTCTTTCTTTCCAAAAATACGTATAGAAACTCTTTTAGGAAGCCCCCACTGTTCTTAGTGGCAAATCTAGTTTTGCATGCAACGGAGGAAAAACACATCCTGTCCCTGTAGGATTTAAATTCTAATAAGGCAGCAGTCCCCTGCCACTTCTCAGGTTTAGTGTAGGAGGGCTCCCTGCTGTGTACTGACCACCCCTGCACACACCCGTACTGCAGCGCAGGCCTTGGTGTTCCTGGTAGGACAAATTCTAGTGGAGGATACAAATGTGATTCTGTATGTGCACGTACATGTATACATACACATGTACTCACTGAGGGATTGGAAAGGCGAGGAAGATGTAAACACTGTTGGAGGATTTGTTGAAATTCTCACAGGGTGACTAGGGAAGGCCCCACCAAGAGGGTATAAATAGTATAAACGTTTAAAGGAAGAATGTAATCTGGAAAAGGTGCTCAGAATATTTTAAAACTATTCTGCACCTAGGTCTGTGCAGTTCATTTGGGAGGAAATACTGCACTTTAATTTTCACTAATTCAAACTAACACTTAGCATGCCTTCCAATCAGGAATAGAAATAACCAACAGTAATATAATAGGGAGAACCTGTAACTTGGTTACAGATAGGTCATACCACAGATATTTCCATGTTGCATTACACTTGTTGCAAACATCTCAGAATTTATAAATTATGATAATATCCTCACTTAAATATTAGAATTCAATACCTAAATAAAGCACCTACATTATTATTTTTAAAAATATGTGCTGATAATTATATTTCAAAATATGAGCTTCCCTTGTATGCCTATGTTTTATGCCTTGGAAATTTTAAAATGTTCTGAGAAAGAGGGTAAGGGTTCTCTCAGTTGCCAAAACTTAGGATGTGGCGCTTAATCCCTAGCTGATGGGTTTCTTCCGACTCCCTGGCACTGTGCACTTTCGTTTGTTTCCCTGTCTTAGAGATCACTCAAAAACATCCTGAACAGATGAGCAGGGTTTTCCAGATAATTCTTTACAGTTCTGATTGAGCAAGATCCTTTTGCGCTTCCTGTTGAATGCAGGCCACACACTATTAAAATATTTGCAGAATAATGTGGGTAGTCAAACAGAGATTTGGCTTCTTAGAAAATGATAAAATAATACTTGAGAGAAGATCAGCTTGCAGGAATCTCTGGAAGGCGTTTGAAGAACCTTAAAGTGTGTGCAGTTCATTGCATGGTAAAGAATGAGATAGAAGAATTCTGAGGTAAAATCAAATTCTACTCACTTAACTCAGCCTTTTTGACCCTGGTGTCGACCAGTAGGTCTGTCCAGACCGAGACAGCATGGACTTGGACGTGGCATTGGCCGGAGATAGAAGAGGAGACCGACATGCACAGGGAGGCTTGGGCACTGGGTTGGTGAGGACTCCAGGGAATTTTGCCATTACACACCCTGTGCTGTAAATCTCTTTGAATATTTTCTACTACCTTTCATCAAGAATACAATTCAAAAGTAAAAGTTCTTAAAATCTTACTGTTGCCCAAAGCCTAGACGAGAAAAGTGTTCACTGTAATTTTCACATGAGGCCAACTTTTGTTTGGGTCTAATGGGGAAGAAAGTTGGTTTGGCGTCCTGTAGTCCATTGGATGATGTCGTCATTTGTGCCCTGGAGTTCTGAGAAGTGGGTGCATCAGAAGGCTGATGAAAGCGGTGAGTCCTGGTGCGGTTCTGACATGGCTCATTCGTCTCCGCAGGTTGGTGAAAGATGCTCCTTGGGATGAAGTCCCACTGGCGCACTCCCTGGTGGGTTTTGCCACTGCTTATGACTTCTTGTACAACTACCTGAGCAAGATGCAGCAGGAAAGGTTTCTTGAAGTGATTGCCAATGCCTCGGGATATATGTATGAAACCTCGTACAGGAGAGGATGGGGCTTTCAGTACCTGCACAATCATCAGCCCACCAACTGCATGGCTCTGCTCACAGGAAGTCTCATTCTGATGAATCAAGGTGCGTGCGATCACACTGCATCCAGGGCAGCACCCAAGCTGATGTCAGTCATGTGTGTTGTGAGCGAAAGCGTTTCCTGGCTGTTCTTAGGTACATGTTCACATTTGGATCATAACTAAGCCCATGAGATGAAGTAAGACCCAGGGCGCCTCTCAGCTAATTAAAGGATATTGCTTTCTTAATTTCTTCTAGTTCTATTAGCCTGTAGGTTACTTACTCATGGCTTGGATGGCCCAGGCCATATCCTTACAGTGCAAGGTCAGTGATGAGCATTTATTTTTCTAGAGAATTTTGGCTATGAAAACAACCAGCCTGGAATATGAGAAACCCAAAATATAAATAAATAAGAAAATAAAAGAAAGATACTAGGAAGTAGGAAAATAGATCTTTTACAAAAGTGTAGGGGAGCAAGAAATGAAAGGATTTATAGATTATTCAACAGCAGATGTTACTCAGACCAACTTTGTCCTTTGTCATATCAACCACCATTCTTAATAAAGCCTTCAGGGGCAGAAATGAACTAAAATGTAGTCTGTGTGTGCACCAGCTCCCCCATGAGGACGTGCTCAAAATGTACTGCAGAATGGATTAATAAAAATGGAAAAAAAGGGCCAAGGATTTAGCTCAGTGGCACGCCTGCCTGGCAAGTGTGAGGTCATGAGTTCGATCCTGGATTCCAAAAAAAGGGAAAAAAGCTACACAGGGGGTTTGTAATTTGAAAAGTATATTCTTAGCACACAAATACGATTTATAGCACCACTATTCTTTTTGTTTCTTTAAAGACTTTGAAAACAACCAGGCTAGATCTTTTAAGTGAAAATTAGAAGCAGCTTTCGTGGGTTGTATGACAAATTTGCATTAACATATTACATCACTGTCAACGTTGCTCTTTTTTTTTTTTTTTCCTTGCAATTCCAACTCCTGTGGAAATCTGTAAATAACTAAGGTACTTAAGAGAATCAGCTCTAAGATCACAGTGAATTATTAGAATATTAAATATGAAATTGCAGTTTGGAAATCTAAAGGCATTTAACTCTTGTTAGTATTCTCATAAACTACCATTTTATGTTATTTTTTATTATTATTTTATATTATTCAACAACAGATGTTACTCAGACCTAACTTTGTCCCTTTTCATATCAGCCACCATTCTTAATAAAATCTTCAGGGAAAACATCAGTTCACGGGGTCAGTCCTTCGTACTGACAGGAGTTTGCAGTTCACACAGTGTTGCTAGGACATAGTACCTAGAGAGGGAATCGAAAAGAAGGAAGGAGGGAACTCGGGTCATGTGATATCCAGGGAACAGCAGCCTCAGATACACTGGGATCTCGTTGGAGGTGGAGGCCAGAGAGAGGGACAATGAGATGACTGAAATTTTAAGTCCAAATGACAGAAAATGGGAATAGAAAACCATGAACAAGACTGGCCATGTCCAGTGTAGAGCCAAGTGGCAGAATTAGCCCAAGTGCAGTTAGTGGTACCTGAGAACACAGCTGTCCCGTGAGCCAGGGCCCGGGTTTAGGCAGGCACCAGGTTTCAGAGCTGGTGGCACCTGGGCCTGTAGGCATCCTGACACCTCCTACACCATGTAGGCTCTGGTAGAGAAGTCACACTGAAGGCGACCGATGCATTCCTGGGAGTAAAGCAATAGGACTCTCCCTAGGTTGGGAGGCAGTGGGCTTCATTTTATCCCCAAGCATTGTGTGTTTTAAAAGCAAGCAATGAAAACTAACCAAATCTTATGTCTAAAGTCCCAGGTTTAGATCAAAGTTTTGTTCCTTTCGGATAACATGCCTGAGATCCAGAACAAATCAACCTTTCTGTAATTTGGGGGGTAACAAAGCATAACCAGGTTGTTATAAAGATTAAGATTCTCTTCAGTGCTGTGACAATTATAAATGTTACGGAAACGTGCATTGTCGTTATCGCCCACGTGCCTCAATTTCTGAGTCCAAAAGATTTTATCAGACTCTTTGGACTTTGAAGTTTCTGCAGGGAGACTGAGAGGTGTGACACATTAGAGAAGCACATGATTGAAGCCACATGGCTTGATTCTGGCAGGCGAGGCATCCCAGCTGATTCTTCTCACCATTCCATTTCAGTGGATTCTCAGCCCCACTGTGCTGCCTTGCAGAGCCTTAGAATCCAGAAGCGTACAAAGCGTGAGAGGTACAATGACAGTGCAAATGGAGGACTCAGCATAGCACTTACAGTATTTCATAGATTATTGCCAACCCTATAAAATAACAGCCACGGTTTTACAGAGAGATAAACTTCAAAAGGAATTTTTAAGAAGATTTCAGGAAAAATAAATAGTCTTAATGTATAAATCTTGTCTTACAAAGTTACCTTTGGTTCGTGATCTTATAGGTGATACAGTTTTGTTTAAAGATTGAGAAATGACTTGTTATCACTTATGGATTTATTAGCATTTAATTAATCAGTAATCCGTATGTAGGAACTTCTTAATTTATGTCAAGGCCTTGGCTACCGACCTCTATTAACAAGATGTTATTTACAATGTTAACGACTGAGAGTTTAACAAAATGCAATTTGTAATGCTATAAACTGATCAGATGGTGTTGAGGGCTGCATTTGGCAGTGTCGTTGATGCCTTTAGTCGCTGTTTGTGTGTCACCCCTAGGGTATCTTCAGGAAGCGTACTTGTGGACCAAACAAGTGCTGACCATCATGGAGAAGTCCCTGGTCTTGCTCCGAGAGGTGACCGACGGCTCCCTCTATGAAGGAGTGGCGTACGGCAGCTACACCACCAGATCTCTGTTCCAGTACCTGTTCCTCGTGCAGAGGCACTTCGGTATCAACCACTTCGGCCATCCCTGGCTTAAACGACACTTTGCGTTTATGTATCGAACCATCTTGCCAGGTATAGGAAAGCATCAGAAGTGGGAAAACGTGACACTATTACAATTGTTAAATCATGAGAATGAGGTCTGTGAGGTTTGTCATACTGAGTTTGCAGAGTTTTATTTTTTTAATTTTATATATATACATCAGAGGGAAATGGAATTCCAGAACTCCAGATAGCTGGAACATTTTGGGAACTAACATGAATATTTGTGATTTAGGTATTACAAAACTTGAAACATAATCAAATATAATTTCTATCCCCCACAGAACTACTTTTTGTGTGTATGTGTGTAAGTATGCATTTATAAATTATATGTGTGTATATATATATATAACTATAATGCTAATATATATAAATATATACTTTTTATATATAAACACACTTTTTATATATAAACTTCAAGGCTCAAAGTCACTTTTATTGATCTAAATAAAATATAGACATTAATATTTTTCAGTTTTCCTTTTTCTGTGATTCTTGATCAAGTCTGTTGTAATTTTTAGTTTTTAATTTTGATTCCAAACACTGCAGAAATGATTCCAAAAAATGAAAGATTATATGTACATGTTTTAGTGTCTTCTGTAAATATTTGATTGAAATAGTACAGAATATGAAAAGCAAAAAAAGAGTTGCTATAAAACTTCTAACTTGTATTGCTGTGTGGTTTGGCCTTCTGAGAGAACTGGAGTTAATGATTTATTTATTTCTAGAAAAGCTTTGAAACTCTCATTTCTAAAACAGGACCGAAATATTAGAAAAGTTTAGGAGGTAAATTTCCACTGGTTCAATTTTTCCCCCAGGAAATACAATTTTTACTTCGTCATTGTAGGCCTACAACAGAGTATCCAGTATTTAAATCTTTTCGTTCTGGTTGCATATACATAGATTAGATAAAATTTCCTGTATTAGATTAATTATAAAAAATAGTGCAGAAGCCGGGTGTGGTGGCTTACTCCTATAATCCCAGCACTCGGGAGGCTGAGACAGGTGGATCGTTGTGAATTCGAGACCAGCCTGGGCTACAAAGTGAGCTCAAGTCCAGCCTGAATGGTATAGTGAGACCCCGTCTCAAAGAGACAAGGGCTGGGGATTTACCTCAGCAGCCTAAGCACCTTCCTGGCATGTGTGAGGTTGTGAGTTCGATCCCCAGTGCCACACACACACACAAAAAATGCCGATTACTTTATTGCTTGTTGGGCGTACAGGAGAGGGCTGTCTTGCAATTCATCTTTGTTGATAAACAAAGGCCATACCTGCAAAGCAAGGAACCTTTCTAGTTCCTAGGGCCTGATGATTTGAGCTAAGGTCTAACAGCCAGCCATCTCAGGCTCAGCTCTGCTGGGAACTGTGTTTGGACTGCTTCCTAAACTGGAAACAGCATTAGGAGCACCTCGAAGAGGAGCATTTGTAAGGGTATTTGCTCACATCAGTTCAACAAACTTATATTGAATATCTCTAAGCCAAACATTGTACGAGGCAGGGGGTTTAAAGAGAAATAAAACACCTTCTGCTTTCAGGGAACTCAGGCCTGAAACATGATTTTTGGAATATCACATTTTATAATAAGATTTACTTGCAAGAGTATTTACTACGCTATTAGAAAGTAAAATCATTAACTAATTTAAATGTAAATACAATTATGGTAATATTTTAGAAGAAATTCTCCATTTTTTAAATTCATTTTCAACTGCATTCTCTATTTGTATGCATGTATTTATGTATGTATTGCTCCAGTTGATGTTCTGGTAATGATTATTTCTGTCCGGCCCACAGTTTTCCTCCATTCTTCCTTTTTAAGAGTACCTGGAGGGCTGGGGATCTAGCTCAGCAGTCTAAGCGCCTGCCCGGCAAGCGCAAGGTTGTGAGTTCAATCCCTGGTGCCAGAAAAAAAAAAAAAAGTACCTGGAGCACATCCAGTCTTACTTTTGTTTTTCTTGCATATTCCAGCAATGATACCTGACTTTATGATCCTTGCATTTTCTTAACTTCCAGCAGTACATGCTGTCAGACTGTCCCTGGAAGTAGGTTTTTATCTGGAATTGCACACCCCACGTAATACTCAGTTTATTGGAGGTCCTGCTGAAGCACCTATGTTACTGTCTTGGCCTACAGTGCAAGTTGAGCTGTGCAAAAGCTGGTACCATTACAGGCTCAGGAACTGCTGTCCGCAAGAGGACAGCTGTGCATAGATGCAAATGTAATCATACCTAGTGTGTACATTGGAAAATGAGGAAGGAGGGCAGTGTGTGTATGCAGATGTGGCATGTTTGTTACCAGTAACAAGTTGCCATATCACAAATACAAACTTGCACACAAGATTTGTGGAAGACTTTCGGGGGAGTTATAATGAATGGCACGTATAGAATGTGGACATTGTGGTTTTGTTTACTTTTATCCAGGATACACAGTTGATCATAATTTGCAAGTAGGTTGGAAATCATTGTTCAGATCTTTGTAGGTGTATACAGTTTTAAACTTGTTAATTTGTTCAAACTTCCTTCTCCAGGGTTTCAAAGAACTGTGGCTATCGCAGACTCAAACTACAACTGGTTTTATGGCCCAGAAAGCCAGTTAGTGTTCTTGGATAAGTTCGTCATGCGCAATGGCAGCGGGAACTGGCTGGCCGACCAAATCAGAAGACAGCGTGTGGTAGAAGGTCCAGGAAGTGCATCCAAAGGGCAGCGCTGGTGCACTCTGCACACGGAGTTTCTCTGGTATGACACGGCGGGCCGGCTTTCCAGAGAGATCCTCCCTGGGATACTATTCATGCGGGGCACTAACTTTTTTATGTTTTAAAAGAAAAATTAATCTAAAGCCTTTTTAAATCCTTTCCCATATCACCTATGTATGTACAGCTTTAATACAACTTCTATCAGTGTTTGAACCTCTGCTGAAAACATTTCATCTAAGACCTAATTGCTTGGTTCTTGGTTCTTTAATATTAGAGATGTCCTAGGCTGGTACTTTTTCATAAATTAGCATGATTTGATTGTACATCATTTTTAAAAGCATATAAGAAAAACCCCCACAAAACTTAGACCAAATTATTCTGATGAGCATATCAAAAAGAAAAAAGTGGTGAAATATTTTATTTTATGTTGGTAAGTGGAGCATTATAATCTTCGAATAGTAAAGCTGTTTCTAAACTTTGAAGAGTGTTTAAAAGTGTTTGATAACTTCACTTTGATAACAAAAGGACCGTGTAATTTTTTTTTTTGCTGTAATCTTTTAAGCTCAGAAGGAGAAGCTTGGATTTCCTTTGAAAGGATTGCCAAATATATTGTTGGCATCCAATAAGTTGAAAATCAAAATTATAGGGAACCAGTTAATTATTAATTCTTGGTGTCTTTTCAAGATATTGAAATCTTTAGCCAACTAAAAATATTAGTAAAGTGGTAACTGTCTGTGGTTCAGTTTAAAAACTATTTTTACCACACCCCCCCAAAAAAAATTGCTGGGGATTTAGCTTAGCAGCATAAGTGCCTGCCTGGCAAGCGTGAGGTCATGAGTTCGATCCCCAGTACAAAAAAAAAAAAAGGAACCAGGCGTGGTGGTGCACACCTGTAATCTCAGCCCAGCCCTCTGGAGGCTGAGGCAGGAGGATCGTTTTGCAAGTCCAAGGCCAGCTTGGGTTACAAAGTAAGCTCAAGACCAGACTGAACTGCATAGTGAGACCCTGTCTCAAAAAGACAAAACAAAACAAAACAAAAAACTGCATATGTTAACATACTCCTTTCAGGGATATGGAGGAATTACATAATGATGTTTTCATTTACTCATAAGTATACAACCAGACTATAATGCTGACTACAGGAGTCAGGTTAATTCTAAGTCTAAATGCAGTTAAAAATCTTCCCTTACAGAAGTGTGCAAAACCAACCAAAATGAAGGGAAGGGTAGCCAGTTCAGTTTGTGTCTGTATTTGTTAAATCACATTAGTGATACCAACATTCCACAGGACCTCAGTAGGAATATGATTTCTGATATTCTGAAGCTGAGACTCCAAAATAACATGAAATGGCTGAAATCAAACAACAGTAAGACTGACTATCCCACAGGTGACTGACTCAGTCGGCAAAAGTGTGTAAGAGGTAGTAACATGAATCTACCGGTCTTCCCTTGAGGGGAAAATCATGATAGTTCAAGGCAGTTACCCCAAATCAAAAATGATCATTTCCATTTTTATTTTTTTGGAGATTTTCTGACTTAAAAAACTTATATTCTTAGTATAAAATTTTAATTATTAATTATTGTATTAACATTAAACATTTACCATAGATAAAATATTATCTTAAGAAGCATGGCATAATGTACAAAGTCAGTCTAAATCTTTGGATCTGACCTAGGCAGTGGTAGCTATAATTGTGAACCCTCCAAGATTAGTTTTCTGGAATTTCATCTGTTTATATTCTTAGGTGAGAAATTGACCATGAATTATATCTAATGTATGAAGTTCTACTCTGTTTTAATTTATGACTTTTTACAGGAAGATTTCAAATCAAACATTCAATAATATCAGTTCTGATAGAACAAGTCTTCATTACAACTCAGGGCTTATTAGAGGCCAAATCCTAGCATGAGATTTCCTGGAACAGGAGACTTTCAACTAGAAACAGAGATGAGATGGTTATGTCTGTGAGCCCCAGTAATTTGAGTGGCAGCTCTGAAACTATCAAGTAAAGAAGGTCCATGCAGGGATTAGCAGCCAAAGTCAGTTCAGTGTCAAGCCCAAGGATCACAGGTACAAAAATCCACTCCTTGCTGGTCACCACTGGTTTTCCCTGTGCATACCAAATACTGCTGTGTTTTCAGAAATACCCGTAATGCTGTCTGCCTGACCATGGTTCTGGATAGCATTTGTGTGTTGTTTCTTCCAGCTTTATTACCATGTAGCATCACAGTTCTGGCAAGTTATTTCTGGTTCCATCCGAAAATCATTTAATTTTTAAAAATTAACCCCTATAGGTATGATGCCAGCCTGAAATCAGTTCCTCCTCCAGATTTTGGCACCCCTACATTGCATTATTTCGAAGACTGGGGTGTTGTGACGTATGGAAGTGCGCTACCTGCAGAAATCAATCGATCTTTCCTTTCCTTCAAGTCAGGAAAGCTTGGGGGACGTGCAATATATGACATTGTCCACAGAAACAAATACAAAGATTGGATCAAAGGATGGAGAAATTTTAATGCAGGGCATGAACATCCTGACCAGAACTCATTTACTTTTGCCCCCAATGGTGTGCCTTTCATTACCGAGGCTCTCTACGGGCCAAAGTACACCTTTTTCAACAACGTTTTGATGTTTTCTCCAGCGGTGTCAAAGAGCTGCTTTTCTCCCTGGGAAGGTCAGGTCACCGAAGACTGCTCATCAAAATGGTCTAAATACAAGCATGACCTGGCAGCTAGCTGTCAGGGCAGAGTGGTTGCTGCAGTGGAGAAAGATGGGGTGGTGTTCATCCGAGGCGAAGCGGTACATGCTTATAACCCCCAGCTGAAGTTGAAGAACATTCAGAGGAACTTGGTCCTCCTTCACCCACAGCTTCTCCTCCTTGTGGACCAGATCCACTTAGGAGAGGAGAGTCCCCTTGAGACAGCAGCAAGTTTCTTCCACAATGTGGATGTTCCTTTTGAGGAGACAGTGGTAGACGGGGTCCATGGGGCTTTCATCAGGCAGCGCGATGGTCTGTATAAAATGTACTGGATGGATGATACTGGCTACAGTGAGAAAGCAACGTTTGCCTCAGTGACATACCCTCGGGGCTATCCCTACAATGGGACAAACTATGTGAATGTCACCACGCACCTCCGCCGGCCCGTCACCAGGGCAGCTTACCTCTTCATCGGGCCATCTGTGGATGTGCAGAGCTTTAGCATCCACGGAGACTGGCAGCGACTGGATGTGTTCATAACCACCAGTGAACATGCCTACGCCACTTACCTGTGGACAGGTGAAACCACGGGGCAGTCTGCCTTTGCACACGTCATTGCAGCTCACCAGAAAATTCTGTTTGACCAAAGTTCGGCAATCAAGAGCACCACTGTCCCTGAGGTGAAGGACTATGCTGCTGTCGTGGAACAGAACCTGCAGCATTTTAAGCCAGTGTTTCAGCTGCTGGAAAAACAGATCCTGTCCCGAGTCCGGAACACGGCGAGCTTTAGGAAGACTGCTGAGCGCCTGCTGAGATTTTCAGATAAGAGACAGACCGAGGAGGCCATTGACAGGATTTTTGCCATATCACAGCAACAGCAGCAGCAGCAGCAAAGCAAATCAAAGAAAAACCGAAGGGGAGGCAAACACTATAAATTCGTGGATGCCGTCCCTGATATTTTTGCACAGATCGAAGTCAATGAGAAAAAGATTCGGCATAAAGCTCAGATTTTGGCACAGAAAGAACTACCCATAGATGAAGATGAGGAAATGAAAGACCTTTTAGATTTTGCAGATGTAACATATGAAAAGCATAAAAACAGGGGCTCGATGAAAGGTCGGGTGGGACAGGCACAGATGGCAACAGCTACTCACGGCGGAGCCCCATCACTGTCCGCTTCGTATACGAGACTGTTCCTAATTCTGAACATTGCAATTTTCTTTGTCATGTTGGCAATGCAACTGACGTATTTCCAGAGAGCCCAAAGCCTACATGGCCAAAGATGTCTTTACGCGGTCCTTCTGGTGGACAGCTGCATCTTACTGTGGCTGTATTCCTCCTGCTCCCAGTCGCAGTGTTAGCGCAGAAGCCATGTGATCGCAGGAGTCTGTGCAAAAAAAAAAAACCAAATTGTTGCTCCAGTTACTGAACTGTTTTTCTCAGATCCATTTTAACAAATTAAGGAAAAACATTTTCTCATAGAAAGGGCATGGAGAAATCAGAACTGGAGCAAGCTAGGAGAGTAACTTGATTGTCCCCTGGAGTTTCTGGAAGTATCTGGCTCTGCCAGTTCAGCAGTCCTCATGGTACTACTTTTAGAAAGAAAAAAAAGTCTGTTTTTTTAATGTTTTTTTCTTAAAAAAAAAGATTTAGATAAAACTGGGTTTTATTATCATTAATTTAATGCTATTGGTAATTTCCAGATGCTATATTATGGAAAAAACTGAAGCACACAGTTG
>RJWT010021437.1:0-17597 GCA_004365215.1 Cuniculus paca | reverse complement strand
CGCACACATACACATACACACACACACAGTGCATCTTTCCCTCTCTGAATTTTTCCATCTTTCTCTTTCTCTTTCCAAACTAATAAAAATGTGACCAAGTGCAGCCCAAATGGATAAGCACACTGGTAAATGCTGAACACATCTTTGCATGGAAACAATCAGATTATCAGAAGAGTCCTCCACAATGACATCATTGTCTTCAAATCGAACATCGATATACTAACTGAAAACCATAACTTGTTCTGTGTTGCTTTGGTCAGTTATGAAGCTCATAACATGTTGATTCAGATGCTTGGGGCTCAAAGCTGGGTCCAAATGAAAGCTTATTAGTCCAGTTACCTGATAGTGCATTAGGCATGGGGCATGACATTATATTAGGTTTATAGTAATAAGATCTGAATATGTTTGCTCCAGTTTTAGTGAGTGACTTAAGTAGATTAAATACCATCTCTCTTTGGAGTAGTATAACTTTCCTGTATTAATTATTAGTCTTCAGGGGAATAAATTACCTGAAAGTATTAAATTGTTTCTAGATAGAGTTAGAAGACAGAGGGTTAATTATCTCTCCAACTTTAAAAGAAGAAAAAGACCAAGATAATTTTTGAGTTGACTGGGAGTTGGGGTGAGCTGTCAAGCTCCCTACAGACTTAATCACAGGAAGAGGATGCCAGACAGCCACAGCCGTTCAGAGTGCTTGAGGCCTTGGCTGAGATACCCTGGTTCTGATCAGTCCTCTGCTTGTTTGGAAAGGTAGACAGAGGCCAATATGAGATCTGGTCTATGCCTTTAGCCTGCAATCCATTCCACAAGTCACAGATGGCCGTCTGAAAAGAGCAGGGAATTATTAGCTACCTCTGTAGTCGAGCTCAGATGAGGTTTATTTCAGTTGAGCTCCAATATAAATTTCTCTTTCATGTTGATACTGAATCCACTGATGGTCCACTGGTTCATCAGTACCCATCCATGTATGTTTCAATGAGGAGTGCAGAGAAAGCCATGAAAAAGAAAAATTCAAAATAGTAGTAATTAGTGATAGAGAGAGGAAGAAAGAGGGAGACCGAAGGAAAGAAAACAGAAATGAATGGAGAAGGAGATACTGTATGACAGGTACCATGGTAAGATTTGTGATCCTGCTTTTTGGACTGGAACATTAATATCCATGAACAGCTTTCAAGAAGGGCAGGAGGAAGTGGCCAGGAGACCCTCAACCCTGGCCAGCTGGGCTACTTTCATAACTGACAGATTTCAGTACACTTCCATAGCCATCATTCTTCACAGGTGAGAATGAAATACAAGGTGAAGAAAGCATTATTATTATTTTTCTTTTTTTTGCAGTGAGGGCCTTTCCTAAATTAACATAAATTGAATACCATTGCAACTATTTGGAAAATCTTCATGGTTGTTACCCTTAAATGAAATCTGTGGTCACCAGATAATACTGATTTGATGAAATCATTGAGTCAGGGTCATCACAAACAACTCAGGTCTTCAGTTAGCCTTGAAATTATACCAGTAAGCCCTCTCCTCCCCAATTCTGTTCTTATATCTAAGTATAGAGTTTACTATTGAAATAGGGGCTAGTGGAAAAATATTCTAAACCTAAGATCAGAACCTCTAACATGAATAGGCCTCAGAAGCACCTGCAGGGCTGGGTGAAACACACGTTGCTGTCCCCTACTTCCAACTTCTGATTCAGTAAGTCTGGGATGGGGTCCACTTTCCAGTTCTAACCACTTCCCAGGAGACATGGATGTTACTGGCCTGGGAACCACACTTTGAGTACAGCTATTCTAGAATCCTCCTCTCTCTCCTTTTCCCCACCCAATTCCTGCATGCACACAGAGGCATTAGGGTTCAGATCAAGAATGCCTCACTAAAGGCCTTATGCACTCCTAAGTGGGGCTTTTGGAAGATAGCTGAATCATGAGAGCTTATAGCTGACTTCCTATACCAGGATGTGGGTCTGGTTGGAAGAGGAGAGACACTGGGGGCGTGACCTGGAAAGGTGTATCTCCCTACCCAGCTCCTCCTTTCTCTCTGCTTCCTGCCTGACTTTAGCAGCTTTTCTCCACCTAGACAAGCGATGTCAAACCTTTTAGAGACGAGTGTCCACACTGTAACTCCAAACCCACCTATTTGTCGCAAAGTGACAACACTGCAATTGAACCTGAATATTGAGGTTTTAGTTTAGAAAAAAAAAAAAACTCACACATTAACATCTTCTGTCTTAAAAGAAAAACAAATAATGCATGTGCCACAGGTTCACCACCACTGACCTCGACCTTTTCACCATGCCCTTCCTGCCTTGGATTGAGTCAACCATTGACTGAAAACAGGAGCAAAATAAACTTCTCATTTAAATTGTGGGTGTTGGGTCGTTTGTCTCAGGGACAAGGAAAGTGACCAACACATGTAGAGTGCTGATGAGCGCTTCTGAAGCGATGGGAGGGATCATAGCACCTTCGTACTTGTCATCAACACAGAGTTTTACCCCTTTTCAAATATTTGACCAAATCTTCAATGATTCCTGTCAGTTTTCACAATTAGAGAAGGATCAAACCAGCCAGGCATGGTAGTGTGTGCTTATAGTCCTAGCACAATGGGAAGCTTAGGCAGAAGGATCACAAGTTGAAGCCTAACCTGGGCAACTTAGGGAGACCCTCTCTCAAAATAAAAAATAAAAATACTGGGAATGTAGCTCTGTGTAAACAACCTCGGTTCAGTCCCCAGTGTATATGTGTGTGTGTGTGTGTGTGTGTGTGTATGCAAGATATACTTATATCTAAGTATAGACGTTTATTATAGAGAGCGATGCATCTCTCACAAATGTATCTGTTCAGTTTAGTGTCCCGGGTCAAGTCTTTAAATGAGTCTTCCCTTATAATCAGCTGTTTCCTTTCCACTGATGCCAGTGGGAGTTGGAGTAAGAGTTTACTGAGAAGCTTGGCCAAGGAGAAATAACTCGACATTGTGGGTACACCTGAGCTTCAGAGAAATGCAAGCTGCCACTGGGCTATCGCGGCAGTTGCAGTTTAGCCCTGCCATCAGGTTCTAAGTTAATACAGCTTATTCCGTAGTATATGCCATACCGTGTACAATGGGTGTGCACCTGAGAAACCAAAGTTCTGTAGAGCTGAATTTTATTTCACAGTGAAGAAGTTCTTTGTAACCATCAAGCATGAATACTTTTCAATACATAGAGGATCTTCAATACTTCTATCCTTTACGCATGCATCTAAAAACATTTATTTTATAACTAGCTTAATACACATCCATGAACAAGACAGAATCCTTGCCTTGAAGAACTTACAGTCTAGTGAAAGGAATGACAAGTCAACAAGTCTTTCCAAAGCAGGATGAAAAGTGTTTTGGGAAAGTACAAGGTTTTGGGGAATAAAATGGTGGGGCATCTAATATGGTCACAGAGGAACAGGGAAGGCTTCCACCAGAGGGGTACAAAGCATAAGATAAGTTCAATAAAAATAAGTCTAAAAGAAAAGGAAAGGAAATAAGAGTACTCTAGCACAACTGAGTAGAGAGGGACATGGACAGTGAAGGAGGGCAGGGGTGGCTGACCAGAGCTGACCAGAAAGGTTTCAGAGTGAGAAAAGTGAAGCTCTTAGGACAGGCTGGTGGCTATGGAATCAGAGACATGGGTTAAATGCTGATTCTTTTGAGAGAAAATTCTTTAATTTCTGCAAGTCTCAGATTCCCAAGTGGGCACATAGGAAGAATTTAAGAAACTCCAAACACTAATATTCTTAGTCCTAACTACAGAATCATGAAGTGATATCATACAGACTACCCAAGAAGGTCTTCTTATAATGTAAAATGACAAAAAGCCTTTTGTCAGTATTTTTTAAAAGTAAGACAAGGAAAGGGGAAGTGAAAATTGAGTCACAAGTAGGGTGACAGATAAGATAATTGTGATACCTTTTAATGGAATGCTTTGAGTCACATCCACAGCAAATATTTACAGACCTCACACAATGTTGACACCACTGCTGTTATAGGCTTTGAAAGTATAGTGCAGTCCAGAATAAAACTGATGCACCCCCTTACTCCAGCAGAACTACCTTTCTTTGGAGGAGACATGTGTTATAAATAAAGAATGAACTGAATCCTTACAGAATCTTAGTCAAATTTAAATAGTGGTACATAGGCACTGAAAATAGGATACTGTGGGAGAAATCAGTGGTGAAGAGTGCCTGCACCCTAAGGGGATAAGATGCTGCAGAGGAAGTGACGAAGGACAAGCAAGAGCAAGCCAAGCAAGCGGTGAGTTCAGGCAGAGAAGGAGGCAGTGGCCCAGGCTCCTTGTGCTCAGCTGTTACATCCAGGTCACAGTCAGTAAGAAGAGAAGGCCAAATGATGAGGTTGGAGCCAGGTGCACAGAGCAAAAACCACGACAGGGAGTTTGCATTCAATCTAAGTACAATGGGAAGCTACTGCTGGAAGCTGGAAGAGGTGGCAGTAGAATCCAATCCTCTGTTCCTTACTTACTTCAAGGCTTTCATCTATACTTTGCTGCATGCCCCATCCACTCTGGCAGACCCAAGAAAGCCTCGATGTCACTGAATGAATATTGAGTTTTAAGTTTTCTTCCCACTACTCTGGATGTTCTTCCTTGTCTGTTTTATAGGTTTCTTAGTTAAGCAATATTCTTTAACATTCAATTTATTCCTTCCCTTCCCTTTGTCCCTTGAGTATCTCTGGAGGACTGTCTCTTACAAGATGCTACCCTACCTAGCTTCAACTAATGAGAAATATTTATAAGGAAGTCAGAGAAAGGGAGAGATCGAGGGGTTACCTTGACCCCTCTCTACCTTGGGCAGTGTCCCTGGCATCTTCTTTCATGGTGTCAGCCTGGCACCTGGGAGGCCAACAGCAGCTTCATCTTGTGCCACATGCTCCCAGAAGTTACATCACCTCCTCCCTCTGTTCCTTAGCTGAGAAGTGGTAGCAGTTTCCCTTCATTGCTAATTTGTGGACTGTCTCACCATCTTGATCTGTTTGCATTTCAATAATCTCATTGGAAGCATAATCAATTCTCTGAATTAAACTCTCTCTGACTTAAATGTTGATAATTGTTTCTCCTTTTCAGCTTCATCTCTGGCCAGTTCTTAAGAGTGGCAAGCAGTTTCACAAGTTCAGCAACTGCTCCTTCGTTTGCATGGTAAGTACACCCAGTCACTCTATTTCACTAGCCAGCCTGAAAACCAAGGTAAATCACCTTCTCATCTGCTTTTTTATCTTTCTTGGAGCTAACTTTTTAGGGATTATACATGCAAAGCAACTGCATAATGAAGCATGGTGAATATTTACCCTAGGATATAGATTTTACAGCCAAAATGCCTCGAAAGTTGGTATTAGAATTCTGTAAGTAGTCAGCACCATGGCCAGATCCTAGAGGCCAAAGACAAAAACTGGAGGCCAGCAAGAATTTTAAAGGAAGCTTATTCCAGAGACTGGACAGAGAAAGTAGACAGCTTATCATTTTTGATGGTAAAACCTCTCTTCAATTTGTCCAACATCTGTGCTGTTGTGTCACATACAGTTCAAACAGCAGCAAACATATGCTTCATCATAGCCTGCATCACCTCTAGGAAAAGCTAAAATTCAAGTGATCTCTGCCACCTGTCCTGGAAATTATCTGTCACACTTCACCATACATAAGCTGCCTTTCATTTTAAAATATGTCATTTCATGGACCGCCAAGAAAGAAAGAAAATGTGATCAATTAAACTTTGATATAATGCTGTCTTGTGACATCAACTGTCACATCCCGATTTTGGATATATCAAAATGCAACCTGAAGAAAGGTGTCATAGAATACAAAATGTGACATCTGCCCTACTTTCTGTAGCTGTCCTCTTAAAATAAACTGTTTAGACTACTGATCATTGTAGGAAACCCCAAGACTCAGAATCTTGGGGAGGACATCCACTAATAGAAGTTATGGATAGCCTCTGTGAGTAGTCATAATTCACTCACCTGGCCTCAAATACCTTTTTGACCATGTTGTGTGGCACCAAGGAAGCAGCACAAGGCCCTATGGTGGATGAAAGCCTGGTGCTACATGTGCTTCTACAATGTGATCATGGGCAAGGTGTTTAACCTCAATTCCCTCAACTATGAGATGGGGAAACTGTCATAGATGAGGTCTCATAGTCCTTTCAACTTACTCGTCTATGTTTGTAAATGAAAGTGGAAAGATTAACAAATCTTCCCTCCAGTTATGAAAACAGAATTGACCATTGGTTTTCAGTCAGAAATGTACTGTACCCTGGAGCCATCTGCAAATCTATGAAGGTTCTTCTAGTTGTTAGTGGATAGGGGACCACCAAAAAAAAATGTCAACGGTCTTCCTGCTAAGAAATGCTAACTCAGACTAGTGTGGACTGAATGCATCCTTCTAAAGTTACTGTGTTGAAATCCTAAGCTTCAATGTGATGATACTAAGGGGTGGGTCTTTTGGAGAGTAATGAGGTCATTAGAGTAGAGCCCTCAAGAATGAGATTAGTTCCCTTATAAAAGGACCCCAAAGAATTCTTATGCTTTTTTTCCCCATTGTGTGAGAATACAATGAGAAGTCAACAGTGAGCAACTCCAAAGAGAACCATTACCTGAAGACAACCATGCTGGTACCCTGATCTAGGACTTCTAGTCTCTAGTACTATGAAAAATAATTTCTGTTTATAAGCCCCATGGTCCACAGTACTTTGTTACAACAGCCTGAATAAATGAAGACAAGAATCTTCTATGAAGGCGTTTATGGCAGTGAACAAAAATCTCTGAGCTTATACTCTTGTGCCTACAGTGATTTTATTTCTAGTTTATTATAATGACATAATGTGGATAGCTATAGGAGCTATCGCTTAGGCAATACTTAAACAAATCTCCATTTGATGCCTAGCAACCTGAGTCTTAATATTCTCCCACAAACTTGCTAAGTTTCATTTTTCCTGGTGGAAGGAACAGCCCCACATATAAGGCAATAATTCCCTGCATGAGCTGAGAGAGTGGAACCAACAGATTTTTCACTGCCCTGTCACCTTGCTCACAAATCCTGTGATGCATGGAGAGCTATGACTGGCTCTTAGCTGCCCCTGAGTGCAACATGCCAGGAAACAGCCCAACATCAGAAAACAAAGAAACCTGGAGACCATCTAGACCTGCTTCACATTCATTTGTATTTCCTTAGGTGAGGAAACTGAATCCCAGGTAGGCAAAGGAACTTGTTCAAGATCCTTTTTATGCTTTGTAGCTCCACATTTTGGCTCAAAGTTTCTTGCCTGGAATCCAGTGCCTTAGCTCCTCACCATGGTCTGCCACAGGAGGTAGGAGGAGAAAAACCCCTTGGCAGTTCGGATTCAGGCTTTTGCAGAGCAACTGGCACACACTTGTCTGGGGATGGGCTCTTCTCAGTAACTACAAGTGTGCAATCCAAAGGGCTTCAGGACAACCACATCAACATTTGTGAGGAAAAAGATTTTTAAAGGAAATTATTCTATTTTCTTTACTAACTAATATAAATAGTCTGAGCTTTCTAAAATATAGCTCTCGAACTTTCAGTGAGTCTCAACAGTACTCCCTTAAACATAAGCAATTACTATACACAACTGCACATGGAAAAAACATAGGAAGCTGGGCTAAGTGAGAACTGCCTAAGTAAAATGCTTCCTCAAGGGTGTTGTTTAAAATAAATATCAGATATCAATTTATTTTCTGGTTAATTTTTTGTTTATACCATAAAGGCGTTTCAGGTGAAATATTCTGCTTAGCAGTTGGGTTCCCGTGAGCCTGCATTTAGTGCAAAGTTACAGTTATTATTATTATTATATTTTAGTAATTCTTTTCCCCCTATTTTAACTGATATCATAGACTCTTTTACCTCTTCCAAAATTTTTAAAATCTTAAGTTTATAATCTGAGAATTATAGCCCCTGAGATACTCTGTGACAAGCTTCTAACTTTCTGGAATCTTAATGATTACTGTATTACCCAATACCCACAATTTAAAGGAAGGAAAGCTTAATTTGGCTCACAGTTTCAGGGAATTTAGTTCCTAAA
Organism: Cuniculus paca; assembly: GCA_004365215.1. Classification (NCBI taxonomy): domain Eukaryota; kingdom Metazoa; phylum Chordata; class Mammalia; order Rodentia; family Cuniculidae; genus Cuniculus; species Cuniculus paca. Next base: position 9,525 of record RJWT010021437.1, on the reverse strand, counting down.
TGGCTGGCTCAAAGGCAGAAACTTCATGAAGGAAGCTGCTTGGTTCATGGCCGCTGGGAAGCAGGGCAGGGAGCAGTGCCAGACAGAAACAGGTGAGTGACTAAAGACCTCCATATTTCCAAGGTCATGCCACCATGACCCACCCAGACACAACCAAAAAAATGTGGCCCACTAATCCCTTGGAAGATCCTTAAATCAATCAAGTTGACAAAATTAAGGTTAACTGCTACTATTACAAATCTGTGACTACTGAAACTTTGCCAACACAAATGTATCAAGGGTATCATAGTGATGGAAACCAGTATGTCTCATGCACTTGACAAAGTATTCTCAAGAGGGTTCTCTCAGACAAGAAAAAGAAACACTTTTTCTTCTGCTGCTCCGTGGATCTTTGAGTACATTTAGGACAAAAGAAAATGATCTTGGGGCTAGGAAATGAGCTCTGTGAAACCAGCCTCCAAAGTCCACGGAGTTGGCAAGGTTGGAGATACACACAGCCCAGTGCTGGGATAGCAAAGGTCCCCAGATGAGCATGTGGAGAGGTTCAGGGGATCCTTGACACTTTAGAGGAGATATGCAACCCCACCACAAGCCTTTGCAACTGGGAGTTCCCAGGTTGAGGCTCAAAGACCTAGGGTTCAACAAAGAAAGGGAGAGATTTTCTTTGTCTCTTCAACTCTGGGAAATACAACAGAAAATGCCAGTGTATGGTTCTACCAGTCTTTTCAGGGGAAAATCAGGTCTCAGGGGCTTTTCCTTACATGTCATATGAATTAGGCTTACAGGATCTGGAGAGCTGTGAGACACCAAAAGAGAGAGGAATGCTGGAAGGAGAACACTTTCTATGCTTCTTCATGGAAGAAGGATTTGAGCATCACTGCCTGGTTTGCTTTTAGGGAGGTACATATTTCTGCAAAAACAAGGACTTTCCAGGATATAGTTGGTTATTTAACAAAATAAACATAATTCAAAAAATTTAATCTGTGTACACAGACTCAAACCAATTCTTGGAGAAAGTGCTAGAATCAATGTCATACTCCCTTTGGCATGTTCCATTTTGCAGAGACTGTCTGGTGTCCTTTGTCCCTCCTTCACGAAACCCAAATCCCTCTGGTCACACCTTAGCTGTTAGATGAGGTAATGCCAGCTGTGGTTCCTTGTGTCACTGTCAAGCAGTTTAATGTGTGGTTTCTCAACCATATGAAAAGGGCATTTTTAGTGAGTCAGGAAGATCTTTGGAGTGTTGCCACTTCTAGGATTTCTTCTCTCTCTCCTTTGCTACTGTATGAGTTGGATGTTACAAGGACCAGCAGAAGTTCCTAGTACACAAGTACAGTTATGAATTTCTTTTACTAAGTACTTACTTAGTGCCAGGAACTCTAATAAACATCTCCTATGTACCATCATATACTGCACAAGGCCCACAGAGCCCATTTTACATGTGAGGAAAGGGAAACTCACACTACTTACCCAAGATCATCAAGTGGAAGACCTGGAAATTAAACCCAGGAACTATAATCCCAAAGCCTTTGCTTTAGAATCATATTTTGTCTAAATCACTGACTACTCCCATCCTCATCAATTCCTCTCTTAAGTCATTTAAACACACGTCAAATTGTTGCCAGTCCATTCACGGACAATTTGTATTCACTGATTGTGCTGGGTTTCAAAGTCTATCTGGACTACAGGGAAATTATCTTTTATACTTCATAAATGAATGACACTGGAAATGATGGTAATAAGGAGATAGTCCAGGAAGGAGGGAGGGAGGGAGACAGGGATAGAGAACAAGGGAAAGAGACAGAGTGAGAGGGAGAGAAGGAGGGAGACAGACTTAATGGAAGCACAGCTGCCTGTGGATGAGATGTAGCAAGATGAGTCTCTGTAGGCAATGGTCACCAAGAAGAGCCAGAGCCCACTGACCATACTTGGACTGCTGCCTTGATGGCTGGTATAGGGTGGGCTGTATGGGCTACTCTAATTCCATGCTTCTTGAACTTTCCAGGGCAAGAGAAATACAGATTTCTGGCTGCAACTGAGAGCATCTAACACAGTAAGTCTAGAATGAGACATAAACATTTGATTTCTAACAAGTGCCCAGTTGATACTTGGTAAACCACTGCTCTATTGATATTTGTTACTATCGCTTTCAAGTGCTGTTTCCTGCAGCCACGCAGACTCAGAAAATAGCCTCAGTGGAGACACTGGTTAAAAAAAAAAACCTCCCTGCTTTTAAAACCTCTGTGATTCCCAAATCCACATCTGACCTCCACCTTGAACCCCAGATCCATGTGCTCAGAAACCTAGCAGACTCCATGCCCACCTGGTTCACAGCAACCTTCGAACTCAGCATGCTCGACCTGAATTTGTTACATCTTTCTCTTCTGACTGATATTTGTCGCCTTGTAACATCACTATTCATATAATTTAGAAACCTCAAAATCATCCTCAACTTAACCTCTCTTCCTACATTTAGTGGTCATGTCAGTTGTGGAATTTAAAATCTTGGATGGCAAGCACTTTGGCCTACTTTGTTCACCATTGCATCCCCAGTTCTTAGACCAATTCCTGGCACAGCATAGGGATTCACTATGCATTGAATGAATATGCCAATGAACAAATTCTCCGAAATCCCATAGCCATTGTGAAACATTTTCATCAGCTCCCTGAGTCCTCTGCTCCTTAGTATACATATATGCACCCCAAGGAGAATTACTGTTCCTATTACTAGGCTCCCATAGCATGATGTATCCCTGCTGTGTGTGACAGTCATGTGAATTTTATGATAATTCTTTTGTTGCAGGAGTTTCTAAATCACTCAGGGACCTGACAACCTGATGGTTTCCCTTCCTCTTGCAATCACTAGTATCTATGCCAGTGTCTGACACACAGGCTCTCAAAATGTTTGCTGAACTGGCCTCAATTTAATTTAGTTAGCATCAATCAGAGAGTAAGGGATAAACAAACAGTGGTGGACTTAGTGAGACTCATTCTCTGAAGTCTTCACCTCCAAGGCCAAACTAAAAACTAAAGTAATTACTTGGTTAGATGTTTCATGAAAGGATGAGAACCATTTGCATTTGAATGATCTAGTGAGGATTTTCTGCTTATTGATGTTTCTGGAATTTTTCAGATAATGGCTTCAATTCTTTGATTCTTTCATAGCGAAGAGAGTAGGCCAGAAAGTTAACCTATCAATCATTCTCCCATCTGAAACCAGGCAGCTTTCCAGCAGGTCTACCCAACCGAAAACATCCACAGAAACCAAGCTTTTTCGCCAGGACTCCGAGGCTGGAGCGCCTGCGATGCTGAGATTCGGCGCTCCAAACAGCGCCCGCAGAATGCCAGCAGGTGCTAAATGGCTTCCCTGATATTTAAATAACCTCATGTCTGGCACCCATTTATTTATTCCCTTAGGGTTGTCAAGATTGGGGCACAAAGGAGAGAAGGAGCAGCGCGCAGTGACTCTGCAGAAAAATGATACTTGGGGCACAGTAGACAGGAGATCAGGAGTTGAATCCAAACCAGGACTCTGGGCCCTGCGAGCCCAAAGGCAAGCGTGGGTCAGACGGCACGTGCGTGTGCGCGTCTTTGCTGAGTGCCGGGGGGCGGGGGTAAGGGAAGAGGGTGGTTGAGAGCCAGGGAAACGACAATCTCCGATTCTGAAAAATTCTGCATGACCCTCCCTAGTATGGCGCTGAAGCACACCGGCACAAAACACATGGACCCGCGTGCGCGCGCGCACACACACACACACGCACACAAGCACACACGCACAGCCGCAGCACCTGTTTTGGAAAGCCCCCTCTCTCAGGCTGGCCCGAGAGCTAGCGGATTTACCGTGGCATTACTTTTAATTAACTGTGCGGCGAGGCGGGAGCGCAGGGTGGCCCTAATCCCGGGTCGCCTGACGTCACCTGGGAACGCGCGCTGGCGGGGACGGCGACAGCGACCTCTCAGCGACCCTGCGGCCGCGCCTCCGCCCGCACGGGGCTTTGCTCGGCGGGAATTAAGGGAAGGAGAAATGTTAGTACACTTTTAATTGGAAACCGAGGTCTTCTTTCACAGTGGCTTGTTTACCCAGGCTCGGGCATTCGAACTCAGGGGAGGCTCTAATTGAAGTGACGGCTTTGGAGATTATGGGGAACATATGGCCCTACCGCCGGGCTCTTTATCTGCATTTTCTCATAAACTGCCGTCCGTCCATCCGTGTGTGTGTGTGTGTGTGTGCGCGCGCGCGCGTGTGTCCGTGCGTGTGTGTGAGTGTGTGAGTGTGGACGCCCCTGGCCTCCTATATTTCTAAAGGGTCTTTTACGAGCAGACCAAATGCGGGCGGGGAAAGCGAGGTTGGTTCAGTGAGCTCTGGCGCGGTGAGTCCTGGGCCCCAACCGAATGACACCCCACCATCCTGCGGGATGGGGGAAAAATGAGAGCCAGAAGCAAAAGCGGGCTGGTGACTGCCTGGCAGGGGAGTAATTCAAACTGTTGTGAGCCAGCAGCAGGAGGGAGTTGCCACGGTAACAGGAGATTCCCTCTCTAAGCCCAGGAGAGGGAATCCTCCCAGTGCTTGGTGGGGCCAAACCCCTGTTGCACACAAGAGACTTGGAGCACAGGTATCCTGGGACAGAATTCACTTCTTTCTCCCTGTCACCCCTCGTTCTATGGATCAAACATTATGCAGACCTTCTGGCAGGCTCCAGCATCAGTCACCATCTCTAGGTTTTCCCTGGCCTCACCCCGTCAGATTCTTATATCTAAAGCTGTTATGTAAAATACGGGACACACAGTTAAGTTCAAATTTCTCATAAACAGTAATTTTCATAACCGTGCACCTCGGATTTGTGTTGGTCACATCTCACAGCCTGCTACATCTGCTTACTCCAGGGAAAACCCTGCCTTCTGCCTCAACTTTGAAATCACCCTAGCTCAGCCCCAAACCTCTTCAACTGGGAATAAAACTGAAGCACCCCACTCCCATCATCCCTGAACCCTACAACCTCCGGAGGCACTGGTTCTCAACCTTGTCCGCACATGAAAACCACTTAGAGGGCTTTATAAAAGCCTGATTGGGTCCCAGATTGGCTAAATTCCTAAGGTAGCCAACAGTTTTGAAACATGTAGGTACAGTAAGAACCATGAGTGACTGCTTTGAAGGGTAATCTACAATCTTGTTTTATTTACTTGATCACATGTGGTCTGTCTCTACTGGAATATAAGCTTTGTGATCCGCCATAGGCCTGTTACATAGTTTGTGCTCAAAAAATATTTGTTTAACAGTCAAGCTTCATTTACTTCTGTATCTTCACACTCCATACCCACTCCTTGCCCAAAGCAAGGGTCCAGCAAATTCCCAGCTGGAAAAGATTCTGAGTAGGTTCAGCCATTGCCCTCTGAGATTTCTAAGAAGGAATATTTGAATGTCTTACCTTGTACACCATCTGGATCCACTGATACCACTGAGTCCACACATCCCCAGTCACAATCACCAGAAAGCCTAAATATGATTTTGGCTTCCAATATGCAAACCTGGACTTGGACCGCTAAGAACGCAGATGGTTCTTAAATTACCCTGTGTTCCATATGCTTTTTATAGCACCAGATACCAAGCAAAATACTCCAAGGAACTCACAACCTGTTTGGCCACCAATTCCTAGTAAACAGGACTTTGAAGTTTTTCCCTTGGTCACAGATACCAAGGCACAGGGAAATATTGGAAGTAATTTTTCCATTTTCTCAGTGAATGATCCGAAGCATTTTCATATCCATTTCAACATTCCTTGGTTGGAGATCTAAGAAATAATGGATTTGGCTGAATATCGGTGGTGGGGGAGCATCTTCTTAGAACATCCTCCTTGGTCCTTACTACAAGACAGTAAGTGAGTCTGTGACCATTTAGGGCAGGCAAGGAAAGGTCTAATTCATAAGCTGACTCTGCCTGTCCAGACTGAAATCTTAATATTTGCCAGTCACTCTGCAAAGGTGTGCTGTCACACCCAAAGAAGGTCCAGTATAAAGGTGGACAGATACAGGCACAGTGGGAACAAAATGTGACATCTACCCTGATATTCAGGTGCATTTCTAGTAACTCAGTGACACAGTACCATGCTTGGGGGTCCCCTTCTGGAGCTAGACTCCCAGGTTTTGAATTCTGACTGTTGCAATTAGGAGCTGTAGTGCCTACCACACATTGCTTATTTTCCCATGCTCATCTTTACCTGTAGAATGGGAAAAATCAACAACATTGCTTTTCTTCATCAGCTCGAAGGGAAAACTGAATTAGTTAATTCATGTATAGTGCTTAAAGTAATGTTTTGACAAGAGTAAGAATACAATAATTGTGAACACTATTCCCATTGTTATTATACAAAAATCACAATGAAAACTACTCACCTGGTCAACTTTTTCTTTCAGAGGTTATGCACAAGAAATGAACTCCCAAAGACAATGCATTATTGCAGGCAAATACACTACAAACCAACTGCCACAATTTTAAATTACTATTTTAATTACTCATTTTAAATAAAATTATTAAGTAGGAACACAGATCCAAACTTACATTACCATGAATGGAAAGGAGATAATATATTGTCTAAATCTGTAGATTGTAACTTTTTAAGCACTGAAAATAAACTCTACCCAACTCACACAATTATAGCCAGGGCTAACCCCTTCTGTTTCAGTATCGAGTGTCCTGACTCAGTAATTGGTAGAATTAAGTTCTTATTCCAGCTTATCCCTGACTCGAGTATCTTGTGTCTTTATTTCTCTCTATATACTATGAAGACAAAACAAATACACTAGAAGACAAAAGTTCAGTTAAAAAAAAAAGGAGGGGCTGAGCTTCCAACAGAGAGTAACAAATAATTCTGGTAGTGAATTTTATAGCCGTGATACTAACAAGAAACAAAACTGTTGATTTTTAAAACAATCTGAAAGGCACAGCAATTATAACTGTCTCGTGCCTACATCCAGGGATGCCAGATTAATAAATCAGAAAGTGTCCCTGCAGACCTTTGTGCTAGTCATGATATAAATATATGTGTTCATCCTATCTCTTTGATAATAATAACAACAATAAAGAGAGAAAACACCTATTACATGTTTGCTGTATACCAAATCTTTTGGGACAGACATGATATCTTTTGTCTTATAACTGACAGAGTCCATATAATTGAAATATATTATTGGCCTGGAAGTTCAGAAATATATACTAATTCCAAAACCTAGGGATGGGTTTGTAAATGATTAAAATTTGAAGCAGTATTTCTCAAACATTAAGCCATAATCTACCAATATTTTATGAAATTAGTATAGTAGTCTAAGATTAGAGTTAAAAATAAATAGGTGTCAGCAGGTAGGGCAATGAATGAGTTGTCTGCATGTCAGAACTTATTTTATACACACACACATGTGAACATGTATATTAGGTCATGATAAAAAATGTAATTTCTATTAAGTGGCAGTTAAAATTTTCTGAGAACTTCTGCTATAGAGGAGAGCCTATCCAATGTTCTACATTAGAGGAAATATGTAATGTGGTTTAAATACATTTCTGCACCAATATGTTTATCAAAGTATTTGGAATACACATCCAAAGTTTTTTAAATGACTCACTCTTTGCTTATTAAAGAAAACAATAGGGCCAGAAATTTAGCTCAGTGACACAGCACCTGCCTGGCAAGCATGAGGCCCTGAGTTCAATTCCTGCTACTAAAAGAGAAAGAAAGAAAGAAAGAAAGAAAGAAAGAAAGAAAGAAAGAAAGAAAGAAAGAAAGAAAGAAAAGAAAGAAAGAAAGAAAGAAAGAAAGAAAGAAAGAAAGAAAGAAAGAAAGAAAACAATGGCAAGATTTATTGCAAGCTATATCCCTTCCATCTCTCAGTTTCATTGTTTCACAAAGTTGGATCAGTATTCTATTGGCATTAGGATGTCAGTTTTGAGATGTTTGTGCTACTCAGTATTTATTATCTCTTTGTACTTTATTTTTCTGCAAATAAAAGAATTTGGCACATAGACCAACATGGTGTAAGGTGCCTGTAAGAAATATGTGGTGGAATTGGAGGTTGGTAAGGTGGCTGCCTAGGAGGACAAAAATAGATTACGCTCTGTACAGCGGCAATGCTAACAAGCCTATAGACGGATAGAAAAAAAACGATTTTGGCCTCAGCTGGGCAATGTATTCACTAACAAGTAACTGTCAAATTCAGTGTCCTTGCTGGACCAAAGACTCAAAAGGAACTCAAAGATGCAAGACATATTATTACATCAGACCAAGACTCATAGAGCTCCACCCCAAGGTAATATGCCAGGGAATGTTACAAGATAGTACTTGGGCTTTCAAAAGAGCTCTAATCATAACCATTACAAGACTCGGTTTTCTAATCCATAAAAGAATAGCAGAGAAGTTTGATAAATCTTTCCCATTCTTGCTTGGAATTCCAGTTAAGTCCCAGAGATCACTGCAAGACTATCTCCTCCTGGTCTTCTGCATTAAGTTTGCAAGATGCAATTCTGGCTAAAATGGTCAGAAAATGGAGTGCTTCTGAGATATGCAGGTCCATGTATGAATGAGCCCATCTCCACTCTAGTGGTGCACTCTAGCCACTCAAAATGATAGAGTCACTGTTTTCACCCACCCCAAGATGCCTCAAGTCACCTATCGAGAGGCATCTGAAAGAGAAAAGAGAGAAGCTTATAAAATGGTGGAATTCTAGTGAAATAAATTTCTGAGCCATGAGCTACTCAGAAGCACACTAGCCCCTGCACCTGGACATAATAATGGTGACTGCCATTGACTGGGCACCAACCCAATTTGATTGGAATTGGTTCTTTTTATTTACATAGCAACCTATGCAAGAGGTATTATGGCCCCTTTTTTAATGGTTAGGAAACTGAGTCCTGAAGATGAGGTGTAGCTTGCCCAAGTTTGTAGTGTTTGTGAGCACAGGACAAGACTCACACTCAGATCTGCCTAACTTCAGGGTCCAAGCCTTTGACTATGATATGGAGAACAGGACTTCCTCATACTTCCTATTGACTTTTTCTCTTTATATCTCGCATTCTAAAATTCAAGACTGTGAACTGACAAGGAAAATTCCCAAAGTCAGTTATTTTCCAGACCTTTGAGGTAATCACTGCTTCTCTAGTCTAATTTATTGGAGAACAAGATAGATTGAAAGAAATACTTCTGGGTGGGCTAGGTCAACCCATTCCTGTAAGTCATCAGCAGCAGCTATGTGTCCCAGGAAGAGAACCAAGAAGAATTTAACCACTTCCTGTGAACCAGTGGGGGTCATGGGCCAGGCCAACCCCATCCTGTGAGCCAGTAGTGGCCATGCATCCCAGAAAGAGAAACAAGAAGAAGCCAACCCCTTCCTGTGAGCCAGTGGCAGTCATGGACCAGGCCAACTCCTTTCTGTGAGCCAACTGGCACATGGGCTGGAAGAAAAGAAGTGTCAAGACACCTTCCATGCTCCCACACCCCAGTAATCAACCGGCTCATTCAGAGAAAAACAGGCTAAGAGGAC
>RJWT010021436.1:0-17461 GCA_004365215.1 Cuniculus paca | reverse complement strand
TTTTTTTTCTTGTATTTGCCAAGACTGCTTCTCCTATCCTGGCAAATTAATGACCTGTGACTATGTCCCAGAACCTGATTCCCCCAGATGAAAGAACAGCAGGTCCTAGGCTCACCATTTCAAAATGAGAGAATAATAAATGCAGTGATCACAACACAGGCTCTGACCTGGAGCTGAAGACAGATAGCCTGCTCTGGGTCCATCAGCATCAAATGCCATGAAGCACAGTGGCCCAGCTGGAGCAGAATGGACCTCACATTGTCCTGTGCTAAGAGGAAAAGTCACAGGGATAAAGAGGCCGTTGGGAAGACAGGGGCCTGGGAGCTGGAGGCTTCCCTGTGAAAGCTCCCCCAAGAGCTTCTTAAAGGTCGGGGAGGGAGGAGGAAAGGATAGTGAGGAGAGATTCCTGCTGCCGTGAAGACGTCCACAGGAGATACCATCTGTTGAAAACTGGGCTGTGGGACCTTCACAGCCAGGTGCTGGTGTTAATTTCGAAGACAGCAGCTCTGTGAGATCAGAGCACTCTAGGCTATAATTTTCATGATATGTGTAGGAGTTTACTTCCAAGTTGCCTCACGATTTCTCCTTAATTGTTCCACCTGGATCCGAGCCTCCAGCTGGCTTTAAGTGTCTTGAGGGCAGAAGTCGAGATCACTGTTTCATTTATAACTTCCCACAGTGCTAAGTGGCAAAATAACATTTGTACAACGCTATACAATTTATTTTTTTTTTAGGTTGCTCCTCAGGCATCAGCTCATTTGTTCTTCACCTTTGCTCTGACAGATAGAGGCTGTTATTATCCTTATTTTACATAGTTGGAACTAAGTGCTCATGTAGATGCTGCCTTATCTGCAGATAATTAGTCTGTTTTGTTGAAAGGTTAACATGTTGTTATCAATGATGATGATGATGATGGTGATTTTAATATCCTGGGTACTTATAAGTACGAGAGAGAAAAATATCTCCAACTTTATGAAAGATAAAACGTGTAATTAAAGGCTTGGGAAAGTTTTTGAATGTAAATTTTAGTTTAGAAAAACTCCTAAGAGTATGAAAAGTTATGACAAAAAAAAATAGGCTTAGACTTCTCATAGGTGTTGGCCTTTGAGTGATTCCCATGAAGAAGTTCCCAGAAAGCCATAGAAGAATTCCTTACCTGATGTGCTTTCCAGTCCATGTGAACACCAAACCACTGAAATTGGGGAACTCAAATATTTCAGGCAAACATGGCCGTGCTTTTGTAAATGACTAAATCCCACTGAAATGACTTCACTTGCATTAGCCTTTCTTCATTGAGACTGTTCTGAAATAATCTCTGGGTGAACTCCTCTTTTGGGAGAGGCAGCATATTTGGAAAGAGTCCACAAAAGGCAGGGTAGACAATCTCACTGCCTGAGAGCCAAAGGGAGACCTTGAAATGTAACCTGAGTCATCAAGCCCCAGGTATTCCTCAAGAAGTGCAGGTGATGGGAAGCCTCAATGTTATATGGGCAGATTAAGCACCACGAGTGAGTATTGCCTTCCTCCTGAGGAATGTGTAACCTTCTCAATCCAAGATCTCTTAGATCTCACCAGTGTATGCTCTTAGGAGATGCACCCAAGCAAAGGAATCCAGAAAGAAGAGAAATAATAAGAGAGAGGTGGCTTATTTTCAACACCATCATCTTTGCTTGTTCCAACTGACCCTGTGAACTCCAGAAAACACAATGGTTAGAAGTGGTTGTCATCTTCATAATCAACAACATTGTCACCACCACTTCTCAAATAATAATTCCACACACTGAAGAGGATTTCAATCAAATCCCTTAAGGTTCTTTATGCAGCATTCAACTCGATTCCAGAATTCATTTGGAAGAGGAAATGAACAAAATGACCAAGATAGTTTAATAAGTGATTAAGAACAAGCCCTCTTAGATGTAAAGATAGATTGAAAGTTTTACCAACGATGTGGTGTTAGCGTAGGACAAGCAGATTGTCCAAAAATATTCAAAAATTAAAATAGACCCATGTATGTATAAAAATTGGATATTTAATAAAGGTGATGCTTTGGAACAAAGGCAAATTAGTCAATAACAGATTCTGGAGGGTAATACTTTTTTTATTTGAAGAAAAAATGTAGAGTGTTTATAAGGAATAAAGACATTAATATTTTTAAAGTCTGTAGAAGTCCTTAAGTAAAATATTGGAGAATATATCTATGATTTTCAGAATAGGAAAAATTCTCCTTAAAAAGATACAAAAAAGTAAAAATCATAAAAAGAATGATAAATCCAAATACATCAAAGGTTAAAACTTCTATTTTTTAAAGGACACCATAAACAAAGTTAAAATATATGCAAAAATAAAACATAAAACAAAGGACTTCTATCCCATTTCAATAAGAAAAAGTCAAATAAGCCAGTGAGAAAATAGGCAATACATAATGCCTTGCAATTTATAATAAAGGAAAAAAATTAATATGGCCTAGAAACATGAAAGATCATTTATAATTTTTAAGTCAGAAACACAAATGATACACCTTTCTATCTCCCACAAGATTGTGAAATTTTTACAAATTTTTCAACACTATAAGTAAAGGATCACTTTCTCATGCTTCTGGTTGAAATGTAAACCATTTTCACCACATGAGTGCTTGTCATGTAGAACTTGTTGAAGCTAAAAATCATGCTCCTTAGGAGTCTATGTGTCCCATTTCTGGTTGTGCCCCTAGACCAATACTTGAACAAGCAAACTACAAAGATATTGGTTGTGGCAGTGCTTGTGCAAGTAGCAAACTAAAAGATATACACAGCCTAAGGGATTCTGCAGTAGTAGTCTTATCTACATTTATTAATTTGGATTGATCTGAAAACATTCCACAGTTGAGTGAAAACTGTGAAATAGTATATATTTCTGCTAGGTACACAAGAATAAATGTATTAATGTGTAGCAAACAATCAGGAAAGGCACATCCAAAAATGGCCAAAACAATGGCTCTTAATAGAGGGGAAAGGTTTTAGGAACAAAATTGTAGAGGATAAACAGCTGAAAGGCACCTTGCCCTTGTCTATAATATTTCCATTTTTGCAAGGAAAACATACTTTTGTACAATTGAAATTTAATTTAAAACCAAAACTGTTACTTGATATTTATTGAAAATGTATGTGTCAGATACTGTACAAAGTACAAGTATTATTTCTTTAGAACCTCAAAATAATCTAAATGCGTTACCATTCTCATTTCACATGTAAAAAGTTGAACTTAAAAAGAAATGGTAAATTATAGTTCTGCCTGGCTCCACGTCTACAGTTTCCTGCCCAGTCTTAGAATCAGCCAGAAGGCTGCCAAGGGATACGTATCTTCTTGTCCAGGAATGAGTCTTTCCCTAGAGCAGATATCAAGAATTTGAATTTCTGGATCATAAAGTATACATGGACTCCACTTCAACGGACTCAGTCATGTTAACCTTCAGGGTGGTTGTGCCAGTGCTGGTGGTCAGTCTCCAGAGAAGAAATCTCTGGCCAGGACTTAAATAGCCACTACCAGGCCCAGCTCATTACAGGTGTCAGCCATTACACTCTACATAATAGGGCCACATCCCACCCCAGAGAAAGCTGCACAATGCTGGAGTGTGTGGGGCAATGGTTAACACCCACTGAGTGAAAATCAAAGGCCAAATGGCGTTAGTCGTCCCTGGAAAGGACCTGCAGCTTCTGAAAAAGGGTTTGAATTGGGTTTTCTATTAAAGCAATTTTCTCCTCATGAAGAAATGACACAATTAATTCTTATTTGAAAACACTAATGCATTATTTAGCATGGGCCAAGCAGAAAAGAAAGCATGACCTCTGTTAGCTTCATCTGTGGAAAATCCTGAAGAAACAGTAATAAGAACATAGAAAGTGAGGGACAGGAGAGACACATCAGGGCAGTGCTCTACGTCATCTTCCTCATTGTACTGAACCTCCCACCCTAGTCAACTTGGTACCAATTCCCAAGTCACATTTGACCCATTGTCACCAACAGAAGAAAAGTCCTTGTTTCACATCCAATGCTCATCTCTACTGGTTCCTCTCTTTCTGGTTTCTGCTTTTATTCTCTCATGGAAACAGGAGATAGTGGACTTCCTGAGCCTTACAAATGCCCTCACTCTTAATGAGCATCCCGTGACCTAGGATCAGAGAGATTTGGTTTTCCCCACACCAACAGCCTGGATCTGTCCAGACCTAAAATCCCAGAACATTCTCATAAGCGTTAACCAGGTTTAGCAGTAAAGGTCAATATAGGCATATTTTACTTCAGCCTTTGGTGAAGAAAAAAATACTGAAACTGGGGCAGTCATTTGTGACTTTAGTGGGAATGAAGTGATGTTCCTGTGCATTTTCAGCTTTCTGAAGCAGTGGTATGTTGCTAAATAGGAACTCAAACACACGCACAGAGAGAGAGAGACAGAGATAGAGAGAGAGAGAAAGAGAGACCTGCACCCAATTTCTGTGGTGTAACTATTCTCCCCCTCCACCATGACCAATTTCAAGCTACCAATGGCCCCAGACTCCTGAATACTAACACTTCATTCTCCTGAGCCTACATTAGCAGATTCCAGCCTGCCTGGTCTCTAATCAGATTCTCCGAACATGGGAAAGAAGCTTCAAAGGCAGACAAGCAAACATCACCTGGACTGTCTGCTGAAATTGGCAGTGGACTCAAGCAATTAAGGCAGTAAACAGAGTAGTTTAGGAAGGTGAGGAAGGCAGGGAGCAATTATAACAGCAGCCATCTCTTTCCAATTCAGGATATTTTTATTTGATGTAAGTAATTTTTAGTGTTGAAATATAAATTCCCTCCACAACTCAGAACCTTCAGTGAAAGTCAGGCTACCTGCCAACCCGATGGGGATGACATTCTAGGAAGAACAACCATGCAGCTGGCTTCCATTGTGGGGTATTGCAATATGGAGAAGGACACCACATGCAAAGTGCTGAGGCTGAGGTAATTCCAACTTCAGTAGAAGCAGAGAAGCAGAGCTAATGAAGGAAACCAGCCCAGCTCACCACACTTACCTAAAAGTCCCTGGAGAAATGGGGAGCATCCCTCTCTCTGCCTAAAGAATAAAGGCTCCCGTGAGTTGTATTTGACTCTCAAAAGCCAGGGTGACCCCAGCAGACATGTGCATGACAAAACTACTCCTTCTTCTGTAGTATACTTTTACGGTGTTGAATCTTTGAGCCACACATGTGGCCCAGAGTTGAGCAGCTGTCACCCAACAGGTCTGAACCTCAAAGTCTACAGGTGAGCACAGGTGAAGGAGGAGTTGGAAGGAAGGAATTTTCTAAATGGACAAGTAAGGACTTTGATCCAGAAAGTCAGTACAAATACGTACTGAGCCAAAAATACATTAGCTGTCTTCCATAACCAGAACTCAGCAGCAGAGAACAGAGAGGCCAATAGATGGCCCCAGAGCCTAGGGGCAGTTCTCCCTGTCCCTGCTGCTCTGTCAGAACTTGGACTGCTGATGATAAAGACAGATGTCCCTGCTGTGTGCAGCTCACTCCTCCTCGTGGGAGAGCAGACACTGGCCTGTGGCTGTGATGACAATCCCCTTTGTGACTATCAGTCTCTCAGCTCTGCTCTAGGTACTGTCAACATTGTAGAATATTAACTTGCCTGGTGAAACTACAGGTGGACAAGGAGTCATCTTTCATCACTTTCTTCTTGCCACAGGAAACTGGTACCCAATGGGAAGCTCCCACTTTAATTTTGTAAGAAACCTGCTCACTGTATCAGCGCGGCTCTCTTTCACCTTTGCAAAACACAAAGAAAAATGCAATACACCACTTTGGGGAAGGGGCTATTTTTATGGAATGATCAGCAAAATAAAACCCAGCCAGTATTACTGAACACCTAATTTCCAAGCAATCCAATATCAGCAGCTGTGTTGTAGACCAGGAATAGTACCTCTGGCTGCAGGGAGTCCTTTTTGTCCCCTTTGCACAGAGAAAAATGAAAAAAAGGGGCCAAAGACTTGTGAAAGAATTGATTATTTTGAAAAATGTGCACAGTCTTTTTATAGAGATAAATTCTTTTGGTCTTTAGCCTCACACAGTGCAGAAAAGAGGGAGCTTGGCAATTAACATGCTGCCAGGACGCGAGGAGAATGTCACACAGCCAGACACTCCCTGGAATGCATCTTGGTAATTTTATTAAGTCTCACTCAGCTCTGCACTACTGATTCAGAGCTCAGAAATGGCACTACAGGGGGCTTAGAGAGGTCATTGGGATGCCTAATATCACCAGGTTCTTCTGAGTCATCTGGCCAAGTCACCATCATCAGAGGAGTCAGCTAAGAATCTAAAGTTCATCACCACCTCTCACAGCTTCCCCTTCTCTGCCTCCCACTGGTTTTCTCCAACTTCACCCTCCCACCCTGTCCTCTCCAAGTGGTCTTTCTATACCCAATGTCACCCCTTCCCACCTTCCACACAGCACCCCAGAGTCATCTTTCTAAAGAACACAGTTCATAATATTGCTTTTGAATGTAATTCATGCAATCAATTCCTATTGCTGTTAATTCCAAATCTTGTTGGAGAACCAATGCATGTGGGAAAAGACTGGCAGTTTCTGATAAAACTAAATAAATGCTGCACTTTAACCCAAGGAGGCCCCTCTGATACCCAAACAAATGAAAATATGTCCACAGAGAGAATCCTTATATGAGAAGTTTTATAACATCCTTTCTTATAAGTTCTCAAAACTGGAAATAACACAAATGTACATCAATGGGACAGTGGATAAATAAATTATAGCATATCCTGACAGTGGAATGCTATTCGGTGATTAAAAAACATCTACTGGTACACGAAACAGCACGAATACATTTTAAAGTCATTGTGTTTCATAAAAGAAGCAGACAGGATAGACTCAGACAAAAAGTACATATACCCTAAAAATGCAGGAGGTATGATTCCACCTATATGAAATGCAAATGCAGAAAAATTAATATCTTGTGATAGAAATCAGAAAATCACTAAGAGTGCACATTCCTAAAAAGAGTCAGAGAACTTTCTGAGGAAACTGTACTTATTTTTAGTGCAAACTGCATAAGCATGTATTATTGTCAAAATCCATCAGATTTAACTCATAAATCTATGTTTTATTTTATGTTACTGAGTCTCAGCTTTTAAAAAGAGCCCAATTTGGAAGTCCTGCTCTCCTCAGACCTTTTGGTCCAATTACCTTTACTACCAAATGATTCTTCCTGCTCAGGCCCTTATGTCTCCAGACCTCCTACCAGAGAGGCTTCTAAACATCACCAGATTTTAGAGAAAAGAGAGAGCGCTCAGAGGAGGCAGATATTATTATTCCACCCTACAGTGAAAAAATCCAAGTTCAGAAAGGGTCAGCAACTCTCCAAAAATCACCCAGTTATAGAGTCAGCACTCATATCTAACTACCTGTCTCGAAAATGTATTTTCTGTCAAATGCCCTCATGGCACCACACCATACTGTGAAAACTTCACAAACATATAACACCAAGATTCTCTATCTGATGTGCCCAAACTAAGAGCGAATTTAGTAACTCATAGAATTTCTCAGACAAGGAGAGATTGGTGACCATTACAGGCAATAAGGAAAAACAAACCACAAACTCTTGCAATGTGTTGAACAAACAAATCTTACCATCCAAAATATATAAGAACCTTCTAAATTTAATAAAGAAAATATATTAATAGATCTTAGAAAATTGTCTCAAAGATATGAAGCAGTAATTTATAGAATTAAAAAGTTAAAAAGCACATTTAATCTGGATAGCAATAAAGCATAAGAAATTAAACATAAATTTTATTCATAAATTTGTCAAATGTTTTTAAAGATTAGTAATATTGTGCCCTGAAAGGATGTAAGGTACTCAGATACATAGTGTGAGTAGAATAAATTGATACTACTTTTTTGGAAGACAATGGCAGTATCTATTAAAATAGAAACATAAATTCCACTCAACCCAAATCCCACTTTATGCCACAGAAATACTGATGCAAATACACAAATGTATGGACACAAGGACTTCCACTCAAGTGTTATTTACAATGGTGAACAATTAGAAGCAACATAAATGTCTATGAATAGGAGACTGATGAAATTTACCATGCCAAGTGATATAATGAAATATTATGCAATTGTTAAAAAGAAAATCCTAGCATGGAGATGAAAGGGCTCATGTGGAAAGTTGTCCATCATTATTAACCAACGCTAAAAAGCAAGCTGTGGAGTATGCACAGAAAATGTTGCCTTGTTTATTTTAGACAAAGCAGATAAAAATGAAATTGCAGCCTAAGTAATGATTCCTGATTGAGTAGCTTTCAGGAATTAAATAAGATTATGTATCTGAGCACAGTAGGAACTCAAATACTCTCTGAGTTTTATTTCAGGGGAGCAGATGCAAAAATCCAACAAGGAGGAGACTTTTAGCAGGAATCCTGGGCGCAGAGACAAAGCCTTCTTCCAATAAACCCAGAAGGATAGAAATGACAGCAGTAATTCTTATTTCTTTAGCACTTCAGAGTGTTGAAAGTACTTTCACATATGGCCTCTCAATTTATTACTCTCACAACTTCTCTGGGTTGGATTGTGACAAGGAAATCTTCAGGTAAGTAAATGAATAGACCATGGCTGCTCGAAAAGGGCAGAGATAAATCTGATCCATTCCCCCACAGTACTCCAGGCTCCTGCCTCAGGGCATTAGCAAAAAGAACAAGTGCTCAAGATTTATTTGGGGAGGGGCTGAGGTAGTGTCGGTGAGCAAATGTTCTCCAGCCCTTGTGCTTCCACACAGAGCTTCTTTTCATTCAACCTCATCACTGAGGCAGACAAGCAGGCAGGAGGAGACCAATAGGAGACGAGACCGAAGGAAATAACCCAGTATTGGCAGCAACCTCGGCCTCTTCTCCTGTATCCTGAGAGCTAAACTCTAGAGCAAGAACAATGGCACTCAGTTATAACAGATGCCTCTTTGGGGTAGACAGCCCGGGGTTGTCAGAGCCAGGAGCACAGCCCAGGAAAGTCCTGGAGCGCTGTGATGTCCATGAGTTCCAGCTCCTTCAGGATGCTAGGGTGTCTTATGCACCACAGGGTTCTAGGTGGTACAGAGATCCAATTTCAGGCCTAACCTCCAACTATCTTCATCTCTACCCAACTATCTTAATGGGCTGGGTTGGGCCCATCATATAACTCCTCGGAACTTTTGTTTCCTCACCTGTGAAATAGGAATGCTGATAAATGCTACCTAGCTTGGACATGAAGAATTAAATTGGATAATGTAGGTAAAGGACTTACTTAGCACAGGATCTGAGACATGGTACACAAGCAATACTGTCCTATTCATTTCTAACTATAACTTGCAGGCTAGTCATACAGGATAGCCACAAAAATTCTGCAAAGTTGTATGTGCGCAAAAGTGTGTGTGTGTGTGTGTGTGTGTGTGTGTGTGTGTGTGTGTGTGTAGTGTGGGTTTAAGGAGAGCAGGGAGTTGGGGTTGAGTAGAGGTAGTTTAATGTTTTTATATCTGACAAGAATCTACTTCTAAAAACTCTCTATGAAGTGGGATTCTCAAACTGTGTTACTGTTCATTTGAAAAACCATTAAGATAATAAATTCCCAAGTCAAGACCAGAGGTTGAACCAGAAATGTCTCCCCTTCCTAAGCAGTTGTCCTAACATCATTTCACACATGTGGGTACAACTGGAGATCCTGTAAGAAAGCATCCTAATTGAAAGCTGGCTGTTTCATCTTTCAGCCCCCTAAGCAGAAATGCTTTTCTACATGATTATTGTAATGGACAGAAGTGATGCCACAATTCAGTGCCCTGTGTCCCAATCACATTTATTAATCAACAGTCTCCATCCCAGCATGGTACCAGAGTGTTATTCCTTCAGACTGGAGAGCCCTCCTGTAGCAAGTGTGCTCATAGTCCATAAACGCTGGGGCAACAGAAAGAAAGCATTTCTGTTATCGCTCTGACCTCCCACCTGAGACTGTTCACATCCCTGCCGTTCACAAAAGAACTCAGCTGTGCTCTCCTGCCTCGCCAGAAGAAGCCTAGATGTACCAGCTTTCTCACTAGAAGCAGCTGATGCAAGATTTTAAGAAATGTCATGGAGGAGGAACAGGGACCAGAGAGAAGAATAGATTTTCCAGAACAATATGATGACCCCCAACTCCACACCAATCATTGTCCCCCAAAATAGTGTTTCCTCACCAAAAGTACTTAGGCTTGATTTCTTTCCAGAAGGGAAATTAAGGTCCACTCCCCACCCACCTACTCCAGTTCTGGTAAGCTGCCCTGGGGACAACCCAAGACTATCCGTGGGGGCTGACCCTTCCTCCCCCAACACAGAACAACTTGGAGAAAGGATCAGGAGTTCAGTCACCTGTTTTCCACAGAAATGCAGAAACTCATAGGGTTGGGAAATCAGAAGGGAGGGAAGGTTGACTTTGAGCATTACTTGGGTATAAGCAAACCTAGGTGACTCTTCCAGTGGTCATATGAGCTGCTGCTAATCAGAAGTGTCTTGGGAAGATTCTTAAAGGCTCAACACAAAAAGTTTCCATTCCATGCCATCAGTATATGCAGATCATAGTCATTATAAATAGTGAGCATATGAAAATGAATATGAAACTGAATAGAACCCAGTCCTGGTCCTTGAGGAACTCACCAACTAATGTGAGAAGTAGATACATAATGTGTCTTTTTAATGTGCTGTAGTAAGTTTTAAGTCAGTATAGACTTAAGTTCAAGAGCTCAGAGGAGCTCATAGTCCATCCTGAGGCAGAGGGGTCAGAGAAAAGATGGCCCAGTTGTTCGCTGGCCATCATTCCCCAAAGATTAAACTTGGTACAGATCCAACTGTATATGTTCGGTTAACCTGATTGGGCTGGGATCCCGTGGCCAAGCTGTGTGACAAAGAAGCTGTTGATCTGAACTCTGGGCCACACAGAATTGGAGAGAGTAAGAGAAGAGACTCCCCAGACACCAAGAATTAGCAGTACCTAAGAGAGGAATCCCGTTCCCTGGCCCAGTATCTGTGAATTTGTAGTTGACACACAGCAGAGTTTACCCTTACTACCTGCATGACTTTAGCTCTGTTTCTATCTCAAAGATTGAAAAACGTGTCTCAAAGATTGAAAAACGTGTCTACAGCTGGCAGAGGTTCAGAGCTTGACTGGTTTGCAAAATGAGTCTTCAGTCATTTTAGAAAGATGACTGGGCCCCCTGCCCAGTCCTTGTCTACATCCATGGCTGGAAGTAAACTCATTCAACCAAGGAGGATTTTATCACCAAGGATTGTCAGGCACCACTAGCAGCTAAAAGGAAGCAAGAAAGAATCTCAAAGGAAACATCCCCACCTCTATGACTGTACTGAACATTAACCTCAAAAACTATATGAAAATCAATTTCAATAGGTATGAGCTACCTCTTTTGTGGCACTCTGTTACCTGTTGTGGCAACCCCAAGGAGCTCAGATGCTCTCACCATGTACCGTTAAGAGTAAAGAAGGAGGATACAGAACTCTTACGTGCAAACTAGTGAGTTAACTTTTTCCACATTTTCTGATCCTGCTCATTTCTTCTTGTGTGAATTATCTGCTCACACATTTCCAGGAAGAATAATGCTTAAGGTTGAGAATTAGTTACCATTCAGTTCAGGACTTGGAGACTCCAGAGTGAGCTATGGCTGTCCCTGAGTCTCCTTTGTGCTACTCAAAGTGGGAACCCAGCTCTCTGGAAGGTGCAACCTGAGCCCTTCCACTGCCCCTCCCATTCCTTCCAACCTTTGGCCAGGCCACTGGCTTGCACTTCCTCTTTGGCACAGAATTATAGAATTATTCATTTTAACCTGCTCCAACCTTTAGAACACATATTATGTTCCAAGAGTGCTGAATTAATAGCTTAGGAGCATCAAACGCTGCATACATTGCCATTACTGCTGTCAGGTTCATGCTTGGAATTTTAAATGGGTTCATCTGGGCAGAAAAGCAATTCCTTCCCTATCCCTTCCCTTCAAAACCCCAAAGCTGTGAGGCAGAAATCCAAAGGCACAAGGGAGGATTGCAAGCACCTGGCTTCCCTTCCGATCCCCACCTCCCACCGGGACCCTTCACCTTCACCTTCCGCAAGCTGCAACCTCTTCCTTTCTCCAGAAGGCTCTGGCCAAAGACCAGGGTACCAGTGAAGGGTAAGAGCATGAGGCTAAGGAATCAGCTCCTTCCCAAGGGCCTTCAAAGGATGACCATTCCAACACGTAGGAATTCATAAATATACAGTGAACCTCAGCTCAATTCTCTCCACCATTCTGGTCACAAGCAAACTGGATGAGAACTGAATCAAATTTCCCCATAAGGTCACCTAATCATTGAATTTGATTTGCTTCTCATCCAATTCAATATGCAATCAGAATCATGGAAAAAATTAAGTTCGTGAACCGAGCTACAATTCTAATTTATAATCATTTAATTTTTTCACAATTATCTGTTTTAACTTCAAACTAATTAATCTCACATTGAGAATACTCAAACTATTTATCCAGTATGTGTCATGATTTTATTTTAGCCCTTTTGATTCTTAGTCATTTCATGTGCATGAGTGTATTTCCATAGTGGACTATGAGCACTTAAATTGGAGATCATGATCTGTTTCTTTTTTTATATCTCCCAGCCTTGTATCTTATGTGGTCTATGCTTAATATAACCAGAGATTTTTTTTTTAAACAGATGAATGGAGACTTGATCTGCATTTCTTCAGCCCAAGAGTGGGACAGGGCAAAAGGACTTGTGGAGAAAATCACGGGAATAACCAGTCTATCCTGAATGGTACTAGTTGTGTTATTGGCAGCTGAGTTAATTAGAAATATTATAGGCAATCAGGCAGGGCTAGGCCCTCAAAGGGGCCAGTGCAGAAGGCCGGATATCTTGTGACCTTGAAGAAGGCAAACACCTCCTGCTGTGTGGACCAGACCTCAAGACAAAAGATCAAATAAATACACCTACATTCTGAGGACTGATATTCTAAATAGTCTTGACCACCCTGAGGAGGCCAAAACTCTCTAACTCAACCCCCTACAGCCAAAGGCCCTGTTCTGTATTCATGTCCATTTGCTAAGTGTCTTGCCTCCCCCATTTGATCCCAATTTAATCAATTTTACCTAATTACACTCGTAACCTTATTGGTTGACCACAGTTCTGTCTCACCTCATACCTGCCTGCCTTGCAAGTTCCCATTTTTCCCCACCTTGGACCTGCCTCACCTCATGGTTTTGCTCCATAAAAATCTCTAGAAAAGACAGGGTCTTTGGCAACCCACTTGGGACCCCTTCTGTCTTTCTCTTTCAAACAGAAGCTTTGTTTCTCTCAATAAATATGTTCTACTCTTAACCTCCATTGTTCCTAAAATTCATTCTTTGATTTTAGAGAACACAAACTTGTACTGGACATCTAATAGGTTGGAAGTTTCATTCCCCTACATCAGTTGAAGCTGTTTAGGGAATGCCCCCCAGATGAGTTGAGGGTCCAGCATGAGCTGATGTGCAAACAATGATTTAGAAAACTGACTAATGTAGTGTGGCTAGAATCAACAATGGGGAAAGGACCTGGTGGAAACTTGCAAAAAGTTGCAAATTGTTTTTCCAACTTAATCCTCCACAGGTAATTATTATAATCATTTTACTACGTTGTCTTGGTTACTTTTTCTCATTGCTGAGACAAACACCTGACATCCAAAATTAGGGAAGAAAAGGTTTATTTAGCTTACAATTTCTGGAGATTTCAGTCCATAATCAACTGGATCCAAGGCGTGGCACTGGGGCAACACTTCAAGGCAGCAGCCAGAGCAAAAGAGCAGCAAAGGCAACCCTCTTCTCTACCCTTAAATTGTACACAGGCCACACTCCCACCCAGGTTGGGTGTAGCACTCACAAAATGTCCTTGCTCTCCTTTGCATAGGATGAGGATATTTACAAAGTAAGAACCCTGGCTCCCTGCTGAGTCTCTCAGTTAAACTTTTAAACTTCTCAAGTTGACACAACGTATTAACCATAAGATACGGGTTATCCCTTGCACTCAGGAAATATATACATAGTATCTACAGAATGTGGAGTACTTTGTTAGAATTCATTGTCTGTGTCAGTCATATAATGTTTTGAAAATAGTGCCTAGATGTTTTGTGTCTCTTGCCTTAGCTCTGATCTTGCAGGACAAGTGGGAGGAAAGTGCATTTTTAATTCCTTATTATCTTCCTATAAAAAGCTGCTTAAATACTTTCTAGAACCTGTTGTTTAGCAAATGCTTTTGGAATTGAGTTAAGCTACATTAAAGGGAGAGAAAATAGAAGGAAGTGTGCTATTAGAATAAAAAATAATAGTGTTAAACATGAGAGTATACACCTGTAATTCCAGTGGAGGTAGGAAGGCAGCAAGTTTGAGCCTAGTCTGATCAATTTAGTGAGACCTTGCCTCAAAATAAAATTTATTTTGTTAAAAATTAAGAAAGGAGACCTAAAAGGGATTATGTTAATTCAAAGAGGGAAATAATTAGAACTAAAAGGAAAGGAGGATGATTTTGAGGCTGTTATGGAGCACCAAATCTTAGGACTGGAGGGGTAAATTTGAAGTTCTAATGAATTTCTAGAGACCATCACTTAACGATACCTGAATTAAGAAGGAAGATGGACAGCCCTTTAACATTTTTTGCAAATTTAGAGCTTGAGGAAGCACACAGCATTATCACTTTGACTATAGTTGGCTAGGCCCCGTAGGGCTATTTAAGCATTCATAAGTCCATATTCTGGCCCTTCTGGCAAAATGTATGACAGCAGTTACAGCAGCTGAACTAACTCCATAATCCTGGGCATATGGGTAGTTCAGCAATTTGGAGGCATTATGTTGATAAAATTCAAAGCCTAAAAGAACCAAAGTACCCTGTCTTTTCCACTTACAGAATGTAGTATCCAAGTCCTGGATCCAAGAAATCCAAGGACACTGCCTCACTAGCATTATCTATCCATGTGCATTATTTCTTGCAAGAAGAGTTAACAACACTGCTTCTAACTTGTGTAAATCAAACTGCTCTTTGAATTTACTACTTCCTGGTAGAGGAACCATTCCTTCAAATTTCCATTTATCCATTATGGCCTTGGTGGTCATATGGGCATCATAACCATGACACATAACTCTCCTGTACTGCTTTCATTACATTGGACTTGAGTGGACCTTGGGCAAAAGATGACTAATGACACCCCCTCCTCTTTCAGTGTAGCACAAATGAATCAGACACCACACCAGGAAGCAGTGGAAATAGAACAAACCTATGAATCAGGAGACGTGGGTCTTAAAGTTATGTCTCTAAGTAGTGATGAAATCTTGCAAAAGTCTCTTAGTTATTACCTCCTCTTTAAAATATGTTCCCAATAAATTCCAACCTTCTCTAACTCTCAACTAGTCACTCAAATGCTAATTGAATTTCTATTTATTAAGAAATAAATTTTTAGATCTTTATTTTCTGAATATTGTGGAGGAAGAAATTATTACACCAAGGTATTTAGGTACCTGAAAAAAAATAAAAATAACAAGTAAGCAAAAACCACCTAATTTATGTGACTAGTCTCTGTGACAGCAATTTAAAATAAAGGAAAACTTCAGCACTGATTCCTCTAAAACTTAGAGAAATTACTTTATATAAGGTCTATAACTCAGTTAAATGGATTTTTTCAGGGTTTGTCTATGCAATTGGCAAAGCTAGAGACAAGGTGAGAAAAAGAGACATTTAGTCATTTTAAATTATAAGACGTAGACTTCCATTTTTCCTCCTAGAAATCAAGGAATTTACTCATGAAATTATCAGATAATATAGAACTCATAATGAAAGCAATGTTTAGCCACTCACATACCAGCAGATAGGGATATCATCAAGCTTTTTGAGCTACATATTATTCTCAAAAAGTAGTAAAAATACACTAACATTGGGTAGTGGTGACATTTTTATTTGCCACCTATAACCCAAAGTTCTTTCTTCTCTGAACACATTGTCTTTGTAGTCATTTTCTTCAACATTCCTGGACCCCTGGTTGACTAATAAATGTAAAGAATTATCTGCTCCTCATTTCATCCTTTGTCAGGATGAAAGCTATATGACAGGAGTTGTATACTTTGGATATAATTTAATTCAGAAACCAGATAGAAGTTTAGAAAGGAATTTTTGAGCAATGGCTTTCCCTAGATCCCTTGAAGTCTCACTATTTCTACAAGTTGGCCAACTTTATGTCGTGTCACACAGAATCCCCTGTGGTAGGAGTTAAGATAAGCAGGGATCATCCAAAGTTTGCTAGCTACTTTTAACATGAACTGATTATTCATAGGAAAGCTCAGCCCCATTCCAGTCTTTCTGGTTCAAACTTGAACACATGTCCCCTCTGTTTACCAAGAAACAATGGTTGTATGAAATCTCTTCCAGGAGCACAGCTGGAAACAACCTAATACATTTTATATGTTTGACTGTAGGTGTATATTTCCCCCTATTTACTTCCAATATGACCCCAAAGCAATGACTTCAGTCATGGTGGAGGTGAGTTGGACCAGTACTTAAAGTCTAATCCAAATACAAGGGTGAACAATGAATTGTAATTTAGAATCATCGTGGTTACTATGACCTCATTTAACCATTGAATCCATAAACATGCCCTGTAGCATGTAGAGATGCAAAAGACCACATACTCATGTGGCATATGTTGATTTTCAGTATACCCTTTATCCTCAGTAGATCAAAGTCTGGGGGCCTCAGCAGCCACTGTGAAATGAGTTTACCAAGACCAAGGAGATGAACCCTGTAGGCACATTGCCACGTCTACCATGTCTAGCTTGACAAAGCTAAGGGAACCAGGTCAACACTCAGCCTGTCTGTCTGATCACCTTAAGAAGAATTCCTCCCCTTGTGGCAGTTATATTCTTCAGCGTTTACTTAGAAATCAAATAAAATTCTTTATTCGAGAGATATTCTGGCCTTTCTTACATAGAATTATTTCCATACACTACTACGTATGTGAGTGTTTACTAAATACTGTTCTCAGAAATATGTCATTACTCATGACATGTAAGTCCTCTTAGAATGACTCCTTTGTAGTAACTACAGGTCGCACCTAAAATCAAGTCCTGTATTTAAAATCCTCAATCTTGCATTCAATATGCATAACACATGCAAACACATATGTGCAAACACACACACACACACACATATATATATAAACACATTCATACAATCCAATTCATTTTTACATGATACCAACTGGTTATAAAAGACTTTCCTTGAAGAAAGAAATAGATATTTCTCAAAAGAAAAATTCAAATGGACAACAAATTTATAGAAAAAAAACAGTATCTTTATTAGAGAAATATTAGTCACCAAGAAGTTAGAAAAACAGGAACTCTCATGTACTGTTGGGGAGA
>RJWT010021435.1:0-17584 GCA_004365215.1 Cuniculus paca | reverse complement strand
CATTAAGTCTTGGATATAATTTACTTCATCTCTCATGGAGGATTTGGTGACTATGGATGTCAATTTGATAAACTACAAGAATTTGGAAAGATACCACATTCTTAATGAAGAGGACTTTATCTTATGAGTAAGTAGAAAATTATTTCTAAAATATGGACTTTCAGGAATAGGTAAAATGTCATAAGAAGAACATCAGTATAATTACTGATATTTGCTTCTGTAAAACAAAAAAAGGCACCATAAAATTAGAATAGTCTAGATGTAAACATATTTCCCAGTGTATGTATTTATAGTGGAGACTGCATGAGACTTTGATAAACAGTGAAATCTGAAGTGGTAAAGTAGAAAAAAAAGGTGAAATAATTCTTCCAGAATTTATAGGAAAGGTAGTAGGGATGGCTAACGGATTAGAGAAAAGTTAAAAAAAAAAGTGGACATGAAATAAGAAGACGATCTCACCCAACAGAGGTGGAAAGAAACCCCAGTAAAAGTTACATCACATACACAGAAAGCACCCAATCTGGAAGTGAGTTGAGTGTAGAGATTCTGAAGAGAAGTCTCAAGGTAAAAATTAAATGTGACAGTTTTGGTAACTTGTGCAATTGTGTAGCGTCTCCTTTCAGATCTCTTTAAAATAATAATACTAATAAAATTCAATGACATTGAAAGAATCTCTGACTTGAAATGTACCTTGAGAAGATTTATTCACTCAGCAAGAGCTTGCGAGTGGATTGTTGGGCATATTTAGAAAACTACTTGTAATTGAAAAGAAAGTACAGTTGAAACCATTTCTCCTGTGCGGTGAAAAAGTATTACATGAAAAGATCCTTACTGAATACTACCTCGTTGAATTGTGCATATTAGTGCAAGATCATAAATAACTAGCAATGAATATCAACCTAACGAAATGTATTTTAAAAGAATTGGAGAAAGGGGAGAAGGAGAGTAGAAATAGGTAGATTGACACCTGATGGCCAACTTGGAACACCCTGCACCATGCTGCATACTGGGTGTGGAGGGCCCACCTGAGGATTGTTGCCAACAACATAAAAAGGAGAAATGAGGGGAAGTGGAGGAGCTGTTGGTTCTCCTGGAGGAGTTTGTCATGCTGGCTTCCTGATATGAACTCGGCTGTTATCAGAGGAGCTCGGGTCCTTGCTGTCATGGAGGATGACTGTGGTACTTTTGAGGGGAGCTCTGCTCTTTACTTTGAGCTTCCTGGATCCAGTGCAGATCCCTCAGCCTGCTGGTGCAGAGCCTTTATTCCACTGGCACAGACTTTCTAGCTTCCACTGCTGACCTTTGGGCCTTCCCAGCAAGACATTGTTGTGGGCGCTAGGCCTCCAGCTGGACTCTTAGAGGGCACTATCAGGAGATCCAGGCCTTCAGCTGGGTTCTTTGGGTCTCTAGTGTGTGGACAGACCTCCTCTACTCTTTTGTATTTGACTCTTTGGGTGACTTTTATAAAGTAATACTATAAATTATGTGTCCTGTATTAATTTGTTTCCCTTGCAAGCCCTGACTACAACTATATATATATATATATATATATATGTAAATATACAAATTTTAATATACAGAAATAATGGATAATAGCTCACACAGGGAAATCAAATAATAGAATTTCGAATATTTTAACCAAAGGAGTTGAATAAAAGTAATTGCCTCTGATGAGTTGATACTAATAGTGGTGACAATGCTACATTGATGTGTCTCAGATCATAACTTGAAGATACTGTATGTGTAAAATACATATGTTCACATACATACATATATGTTTGTGTTTGTAAATATGTATATGTGTATACATTTTCAAAACAGATGACTTAATCAGAAATTGTTAGAGTGTTGGGATTTTTCAACTTGAAATCTCATTTCCAAGGCTATAAATATCCCTCATCATCATTTTTAAAAAGAAAAACACAGCTGGGTGTGGTGGTGCACACCTGTAACCTCAGCTGTCATGTCTGAATGCCCAAAGCAGGCGATGCATAAGTTCAAGTCCTACTTGGGAAACTTAGTGAGGCCCTGTCTCATAAGAAAAAAATAAAAGACTGGAAACGTAAATCAGTGCAAAGGCCCTGGGTTCAAATTCCAGTACCAGAGAGGGAAAAAAGAAAAAAGAAAAGAGAAAAGAAAAATACAAAAGGTGCATGTATTATAGAAGAGTATACAAACTTCTGAGTATTCTGTGTAAAAGTTACACATTATTTATTCTGTTAATATATAATTTGTATAAATATCATAATTTACTAGAGAAAATTAGAAAAGAGTTCTTACAGCAAAATATAGAAGTAAGGGGAAGGATGTGGTAGAGTACTTGCCCTGGGTTCACTCTGCTGGATCACAGCAGAAAAGAAGGAAAACAAAAGAAAGTAATATACAGTCAATGTCCTTTAAGAAAGAAGAGGAAATAAATTTAAAATGTAACAGAATACCAGATGATAAGCATAAACCTAAGATTATTAACTATGAAGAATCCGTTAAAGTCAGCGCCTGAGGTTTTATGAGGCTTCTGTGGTTTTATGTAAGAAAGAGATAAGTCTAACTCTAGATTTTTGTCCTAGAGAATCACTCATATTACTATGATTAGGAAGACCGGTATTCTTTGAAACTTTTTTTTCCCATATCCAGTTTGGTATGTAGAAAAGTTAACTGCATAGACACAACTCATTACTGACACACATATATAACATTGTTAAAAAAAATCCCTCCCTTTGGTAAGGAGGGTAATAGTTTGACAGGTTTTCTTCACTTGCTACAGCTTGTTTTGGGGATGTCTCCCCAAGGCCCTGTGTTCGAGGATTGCTGCCCAGCCTCTGGGGTTATTAGGAAGTGGTGGAAATAGCCAAGGGAAATGGATATGGGTGGCTGGAGACATGCGCCTGATGGGAGTAGGGGTGGTCCTTTCTCTGCTTTGCCCTCTGGTCCCAGTGAAGCCAGCAGCCTTCTCTATCAAGACCATCATGATGCACAGTGCTGCCTCAGGTCCACAATAACCAAGATCTGAAACTCTGAGCCCAAACACAACTTATCCTTTAGTCAGTTGATTTTCTCAGGTGATTTGTCATAGTGATGGAAAGCCAACATGCCACTTCATAAAACAGGTCATTATTTTATTCTTTTAAGTAAGTTTAACTCATTGGAGAGATGAAGTTTAGTGAAAATATTCTAAATGATCTTCAATTTGTGAATTTTCTAGATTTGAGATGTAGACAGAATAATGTCTGGGGTTTAATGCAGCTTATTACACACAATTTTCATTTCTGTATTCTGACATTATATTTAATTTAACAGAATTTACAGGAAGTTTGCAGAATACTCTGCGCATGCAATCTCCTTTATTGGTATAAGATTTAACATGTGCTTGGAAGGTATAATCCTAAAATGGCTTTAACCTGCATGATTTTCCTTGATGATTTTGCTCATGAGAAAGGAAATACTTTGGAAATTTTGGCTTTTGTTTAAACATTTAATTGATGCTCTTTTACTAAAGACTGAAACATGATTATATTTAAACTTCACACTTTCTTATCTACATTTTTTTTTCTTTTATGACTAGGCCAACCACATATGCTGATATGCCTGAATATTCTGGGTTTATGCCTGTGATAAAGACATAATTTTTAAAAGTGACCTTTTAATCTCAATGGTTTTACAGTTTGTACAATAAATTTATTTGTTGACTTTACTCTGAAGATAGATGTTTCTTTTAATCTCATACTTCAGTCAATAGCATCATTCTTTGATACTTTCAGTCATGAACGTTTAGCTCTTAAAAAAGTTTTAACAAAAATTTTGCCCAAGGTCCCAGTATAAAAAAATATTAGCCAAGGGCAAAAAGTATACATAATATAAACTGGAAACAAAGAATTCGTTTTAAATATATGACTTGTAGTCCTATAAAGAATAGAGAATTTTTAAGTGTACCCAGGGAATGGAAAGGAAGTAGATGAGTGCCTGGTGGTCAGTGAGTGGAGATGTCCTAGAGTTGCCAGCTGGATATACAAGCAGCATTGTAAAAATGGGAATTGTTGCTGTTATATATTTCAGGGGCCCTTTCCAGTGGGTGTTGCCATGGGAGACAAGATGCTTGAGGGTAGCTGATGGCTGGCGTGGGATGAGAAACAGAATAGGCAGACTGAGCTACATTTATTTAAGTTTTCTTTCAAGCATTTCTCCTACATGATCTTCATGAGATTTTTGCTGCTTTTGTTTATTTTAAGTATGTTTAAGTGCTCTGAGTATCAACAATATTGCATACTAAAAAAACAAGCCAGTGCCCAATATGGATGAAAAATGTTTTCAAAATCTCAGTTATTTTTTTAACTATGAACTTGTGAGAGAGTCTGTGTAGGGTATTCCTAGATGAGAAGGAACTAGTAACATAGAATTCTAAAGATTCTGGAAGACATGATGAAAAGAGATGTCATTGTCAAGAGACTTGTGAGAAGATTACAGTATAACATAATTTAGCAAGAGCGGTATTATTCTCATAGTATTTTAAAAGACACAACCAGTTTAAAAGCAATCTTCATCAGAAACACGTGAGGTGCTTTTCAGAAATGCAAACCTAATAAACTAAAACCTCTGAGAATGGGACTCAAAAATAAGTCCCCGAATAATTATTTTATCTACCAAAGTTAGCAAGCCTGGCTTCTTGACATCTTGGAGAAGTAACAACGAATCATTTTACTGGAACAAGTTAGAGCCAGTGGGACTCAAGAAAGAAATGAACGCCGGCAGGACTGTCTTCTAGGAATAGATGCACAGGAAAGATGACACAAATGCACCAAAACTTTCAGCCCCTGCACTTTCTGTGATTAGACAGGAATTGTTTTAAGTAATTGGCAATGGATGGACTATGTGTTTAGTAACTGTGAAAGCCTGCAAGGAAATGAAAGGATCTAGGACACAATTTTGCTTCATTTTCAAATGAACTTTATAATTGAGGAAAAATCTAGAAAAATAATAATGACTGGTTAAATAGATTACAATAAAATATTAAAGTCTGGTGTGGAGGATTAAATACTACAATATTGAATGATGTTGTGAGGAATATCTGCAGCAGTCAGTGTAAATGAAATCTAGAGGTCAGTAAGTATTGGGAAGTCACCCTTGAACCATAGCAGAGGGTATGTAGTGCAGTGTTAGGGAACTTGCTTTGCATGTGCAAGGTCTCGTGTTGACTCTTGGCACCGCAAAATGTTTTAAAAATAATAAAGGAGTTTAGTGTTGGGTTGAGTCAGAAATGCTTCCAAATATTTTTGAAACAGCTTTTGAATTTTTCAGATTAATATCAAATATAACTTTATATATATAAACCTTGAGAACAATGAAAGAATGTTAACATTTCTATAATTTGAATTACATCTAACATGAAGTAAGACATGCCATTAATATCATTGTATGTACATGTTAAAAGAGTTTTAGGATGATTTCAGATGTCAAAGAATGTGTAAAAAGGGAAGGCAGTGGCCATTGTTAATCTATTATTGTGTTTTGAAACCCATATGGTTTTCATTGTTCTGTTTAGTTGGGTTTTATTCTGTTTTGTTTTGTTTGATTTTATTATATTTGATGGCATGGACAGCTATCTCAAAGATAACAAATTATGGTAGCCATTATTGATTTCCTATTATTTTGTTTTGAAGCCCTGTATTGCTTTCATTGTTTTATTTATTTATTTTTTTTCCGGCACCGGAGATCAAACTCACGGTCTTTCATTGTTTTGTTTTTATTGGTTTTATTCAGTTTTATTTTGTTTGATTTTATTATGCCTGATGGTATGGGAAGTTATTTTGAAGTTAACAAGAAGCATTATGGTAGCCATTATTGATTTCCTTTTACCTTGTTTTGAAGTCCTGTACCACATTCACTGTTTTGTTCTGATTGACTCTATTCTGTTTTATTTCATTTGGTTTTATTCTGTTCAAAATTTAAAAAAATATATATTTTTTAAAAAATGCACCCTAAAAGAGTACGAAAACGATAGCATGATGTAAGAATTAGATCAACATTGCTAATGACTAGAGCAAACAAATTTTGTAAATAATGTTAAAAATAAGAAAATAGAATTACTTAAAATCATTTTTGGATAAAGAAAATGAGGAAAAGAGTAAGGCTTCTTTCTCAAAAAGAAAAATCAAATACACGATACAAGGCTAGCAACGAAATAGTAATGTACTCAGCGACTAAAGACAGCCACACTTAATATGACGGGGAAGTAAAATTTGCAAAACCACTTTTGGATATACCGTATTTCCAGAGGTTGTGTTATTAGCTTCTTCTGGGTGATCAAAACCGTTTCTTCGTAAAAATATCTGACTGTGTTTGTGAAATGCAAGCCTTCAAAAATTCAAACACATGATGAAATGAGAATATCTTTTGTTTTTCCTGGACTCTGCAATTGGGAGCAATGTTTTATTTAACTCTTAGAATTAAACCGAGTTCTGAGAGTTAATTAGAGTAAGCTAACCTAGGAATATTGATATCATATGTGTAGGTATATAGAAAACACACCGTGTGTATTAACACAAGTTCCTATACTTTCTACGTAGGAGGCTCGGAGAAGCAATTTACTGGGGGAAGGCAGAAAGAGCCATGGGATTTCCAAGTCCAGACAAAGGGGTGTGGGAAAAAAGGTGTCAGGCTACTCCGACCATCCAGGAAGTCTTTGTGAGGTAGACAACTTAAGGGATGTTAAAATGTCTACAGATGTGTAAACCTAGTCATTTCGAGCACGTATTTATCCCTGAAATTGAACCCATGTGTGTCAAGTCACTGACTATAGATTTCAAAGGGAAACATAACTGAACATTTCTGTTCCAAACAGGTTTTTTTGGAGTAGCAGCTGCACTGGTTTTAAGATAAGGGCTCCTTTATCCAGGCAGACGCAGCAGTCATCAGAAGCTAATTTGCTGGGATAGTCACATATGCAAATCATGTCACAATGCTGAAACGCGACCACGTAATGACTGGAAAATGTTACACTCATAAATCATACCACCACGATCATCAAAATTTCCACTCAGCCAGGACAAATTCAATAGCATTTATGTCTTTCCAGCTTTTAGCCCATAAAAACTGTTTTTGGAGAGTGTGTTACACTGGTGATCTTAAAACTCCCAAGTCTGGTATAATGAGTCCTCAAGTGCGTTATAACTTACCAGTAATTACATTTCAACATATCTGCTTTCAGCAGTTAGTGTTTTATTCATAAACATTTAAACACTGAATTAGGCATAAAATAAGAATGTTGGCAACAACCCGGCTTAATTTCATTAACTATTAGGTAAACTTAGTATTTCTTCTTCAAATAATCCTTGGTTTTGAATGCTAAAGATGTAATGAACTTCATGGTTCAGAGCATCTGACATTGCTTAATTAATGGGTGCATTTATAGTACATAGGCCTTGGTAATTGATTTATATGCATGATTTGCACATACAGCTGTTAGTTCCTGTAGGAAAGTCATAATTCAAATGTGTGTATACTTCGTAGATATGGGAGGAAGAAAAAAATTTTGAGCTTGACAAGTTTCCCTTACACATGATAGCAAATTAATAGCTTAGAAACAAACCTTCAGGACGAAGCATTAAAGTTATATAGTCTTGAATGTTAACGACATGTGCATTTTGAGAAACAAAATGCTTTTGCTTCTTTTTAAATATTTACCTTCATAAGAAATAAGAACTCATTTGCATACCCTTCTGTTCTAACCTGTATGTTGGAAGAAAAATACGGCTAGATTATCTATTGACGGAATCAGCTTTCTTTAAATGCATTGAAAACTTGAGATAATTGCCGATGTAATAACTGTTCCTTTCACTGGTATGTAGGTCGAATGACTTAGCGGCATTTTTATGTGTTATTTTCTACCTTGAAAGGCTTGTGCCATTTACAACATTTCAGGTCTCAGTAAGATCCACCCGCCCCAGAAGTAATGATAAATTGCCTCTTACATCCTTTAGCTAATTCCCGAAGTGAACGAAGATGTTAATTTATAAGCAAGCTGCCTTGACAGGCGGGCACAGTTTAAAACGGTGACCAAGGAGAAACTAACTAAGGAACGGTGTGTGAGATGTTCTGAGAACTATATCTCTGTTTCCTCCACTCTGAGGAAGAAACACCATTTCTGACTGTGAGAGGTCTCGGGTTAAATCTCTTCTACACTCTCAGGGCATTTCATGGGCAGGCGTGGGCCTTCTGGTTTTCTCCCTTGTACAAGTTGTGAGAGCCACAGTTGCAAACTGAGGGTTCAGGACTGAGGCATGACTGGTCCTCGTGGGAAAAAGGTCTCCACTGAGAAGACCGAGGCGGAGAAAGGGTTGCTTCTGTCCCACTGATGACCGCAAAGGCAGACCCAAGTCTCTGGCTCCCTGTGCTGTGTGCCAGAGTCCTTTAGCTCCTCGCCCCTCACCATTGAGGACCACTGACCTTTTCCCCTTTGTGAGCTGCCGGAGGTATTTCCGCGAGCCTTTCGGGAAACACTTGCGAACATGACTTTTTTTTTTTTTTTAAGGAAAGTATCAAAGTGCTTTATTGTGCATTAAAACTTTCACAGCCCAGGCACCTTGATGGCTTTCACCATGCTGGCCCCATTTCCTGGCGCTCCAAGGCACTGCTTAGCTTTTCACTTTCTAGCCCTACACTCTACATCTGCTATTCTAATGCCTTCATTCATCGGAACTGCGAGGTTGTAAATTTTGCCGGGCCTGTCTCACACATGCGCATGCGCACCCACAAGTGCATCCCAGAGGGGTTGTAACTTCTCTGACACCCATCTCTGCCCTCAATGGGAGGCGAGAAGCGGTGCACTGCACTGTACATCCATTTGATCTACCCATTTGTGGATATCCTCTTAAATCTTTCAGTGGTGCTGGTTTCCTTACTCTTTGAAGATCTAGAAAGTATAATACACATACTGTCGTCCATGGTTGCCTGTTACGGTTTAAGCCAACAAAGCATCCCATCCCAATCGGAGAGACTACATACTCTAGACTGGGGTTGTCACCGTCTTATCCTATATTATTGTCACTTCCAGCTCAGTGAAAGGTGGAAAGTGACTGAGGCACTGTGGCTTATTCTGGAAATCACTGGACGTTGGTATTTACAGATAATCTTCCAAACCTACACACTGCCCCTCATGTTTTCTTCTTTTATGTCTAAGATCTCGCAGTCCCGAAACAGCAAGTGATGAAGCGGGTAACACATGAAATACACCCGGGTGCACTTTGAAGGAAACCCCAGGTTTGCAACTCTTTGTGCTCCCTTGCTAGAAGTTTGCTTTCGGTTTAACTTTTCAAGTTTCGGCATCAGTTCCCAACTCTGTCCTCCTGTCACCACGAGTAATTTTTATTATGTACTTCAGAGACCAGAAAGGTGACTTGGGTGAGATAGTAAGTCCGTCTTGGAGAACAATACAAATAATTAACATGAGGTTCATGTCCCGGGGACTACTGAATGACAATTACTTATGTAATTCTGCAAGATGCAAGGTTAATGTTTGCACATAGCCCAAAGTCATTATTTGGCATGTTGGGAAATTACGAATAGTAATAGTGACTCTTCATGTGTACAGCAAGCTTGCCCAAATACTACCTCATTTGGGCCTCAAAGTAACTCTGTTGCACCATAATAGCACATTAGTGTTATCTCCTTTTCTGTAGTGACAGAACTGTGGGAAACGGGTAAATAACTATCACAAGCTTTACTGAAGCTTTGATATACTAGAAGCTAAGCAAAATTGAGAGTGATTTTTTCCCACTTTAAAATGAGAACTTCTTAGTAATGCAAAATTTTATGTAACCTATGTATATAACATATTCTTTATCAACTCATCTGTTGATGGATGTCTAGGCTGTGTTTTGTATATACCTCTAGAAATGTTGTTCTCAGAATGTGGGTCCATATACTTTACTAGATTTCTGAAAAATCTATGACTCACAAAGAGTTAGCAAACCACACTCTAGGTTACACAAAATTTTACAGTTGACAGAGGAGAGACAGCTGCTGCAGGTAGACAGAAAGAAGAAGCATATATAAAATAAAATATTATGTTTGCTTTTTATGAGAAACATACACATATATATGAATAAAATAAAGGAGTGATAATAAAAAACTAGAAGATAGAAATGAAGAAGTGGATCAGAAGGAGGGGGAAAAGGAGAGAGTAGGGCAAAGAGATTGAAATTATCAAAATATGTTAATTTGTGTACCAATTCTGCAACATGAACATCACTGTTCTATATTACTATATATACACTAATAAAAAATACAGAGTACAGAAGAAACTGATTATATTAATCAAAATGTACAGAATTTTGATATAATGCATATATTTTGTTATTAATCTGCTAAGTAGCAAGATCAAGTAGTGGGTCTAATAATTGCTACAATGTTAGAGGAGAAACAAATGTGTCATTTTCCAGTATATTTGCAACAATGTGATATGAAAATATCCTAGATTACTACTGATTACCAAATCATAACTATGCTAATACAACCATAGTTTTTAAAATGTTAATAATATGAAACACTAAAAATATCTGTAAGAAACTAATAAAAATAAATGAGCAGCCTTCATCTAGTCAGGCTCAGTTATTTCTTGAGTCGTGGAGTAATTCTAGGTGCTTATATGTATGTGACTGTAAATATCAGGTGAAGAACCTAGCTTTATAATCTGCTGTGATGGAGAGTGTTTAGAACTCAAATTTAAAAATAGCTCCATTCTTAGGAGCCATAAGCTGCTTTAATACACAGCAAAAAACGCAAAATGCAAATGACTTAGAATGGTTTGATGTACTGAAGAAAAACAAAATTAATCATAGAAATGTATACTGAAATTAAGCACAGCAGGTAGACACAGTTCCTGTGTGGATTTCAGATGACACCACACATCAGTGAGCTC
The DNA here is from genome assembly GCA_004365215.1 of Cuniculus paca. Classification (NCBI taxonomy): domain Eukaryota; kingdom Metazoa; phylum Chordata; class Mammalia; order Rodentia; family Cuniculidae; genus Cuniculus; species Cuniculus paca. Next base: position 6,672 of record RJWT010021435.1, on the reverse strand, counting down.
AAGCACGTTGTCTTTCTATTTCTGCTGCAAAGAGGTCTTCTTTGGAAACAATTAAATATGCAAATGAGAACTTAAAAATGGAGCTGAGATTGATACACTGTTGGGTCATTTGCCATTTTATTAATTCCGTCTAATTTTTGGCTTCTTAACAACAGGACCTACCTTGGTTTAGCTTTCCAGGTTCTCCATGGATAAAGAAATTGCATTTATTTAATCAGATCAAGTGTATTTATTCAGAAGGGTGGAAGTTTAGGAAATTTTTCCAGTTCTGTGTCAAATCTCATGTGCATGTGAATCTGGCTAAGCAGCATCCTTGCTATTTATATGTATTGGATACCTGGGCTCAATTGGAAACCCACTAGTTATAAAGATGCTGAGAATGAAAGAATCAGTAAGAGAAAACATTCTGTTTACCTCAAGGTAGACAGGAAGCAAACAAAGAGGGAGAGAGATGAAGTGGTCTGAGTTCCTAGTGTCCCCCTCAGGGGCACACCCCATGACCTAATGTAGTCTCACTAAGCCCACCACTTAAAGTTGCCATCACCTGCAGTAACAGTGTAAGGTGGGGAGCAAACCTTTAATACATAGGCCATTAGAGGATATTTAATATCCAAACCACAGCACTTATGAGGAAACCACCATAGATTTACCCAGAAGATATGTAACCCTGGAGTAGATACTTAGAGGTAAGGGGAATTTAAAACGATACAGAAACACAAAACTGAGGGGAAAAAAAAGGCAGTGGCTCAAGAGTATAAATCTCCAGGTAATCAAAGGTAAGCCCTATTTTTAGACAGAGGGAAGACACTTTTCTCTCTTAGTATTACTGTAATTAAATGAATCCTATAACCACAAAAGTAGTACCACAAAAGGAAGCAAAATGAAAATTCATATAATATGATATTATGTGAAAAAAGAAGCTTGTAAAGTTGAATTGATATGGTAGATATATGCAAAAGAACAAGAAAAGCATAATTTTAGCTTTAGAATTTAACCTATGATGAAAGTGAAGAGTACACATTTTAAATACGACTGGGTGCTTTTTAAATTTAAAATTGTTACATGTCTTTTTTGCTGGTGCACTTTATACCTTTGGTAATACTTTCTCCCCATTTAAAAAAGGGACAGCAATATACTGGATCCAGGGGAATGACTTCTTATTATACTTTGGCTTATGAAATTAGATGGAACAGATTTTCATCTAGGAAATAATATAGTATAATAATACATTTATAATATGATAGAACATAATAGTATATTTTTCCTATGACAACCAACTGATTTTTACCTTTTTTGGACCTTAGTTTCTTTACTTTTAAAGTTATTGTGCAAACAATGGTTGCCACAATTAAATGTGTTCGTATATACAAAAAAAATGTGCCTATCATTCTGTAGAGCCTCAAAACAGACGTCTCCTTTCAGATAACTGTCAAAATGAAGTACTTTAAAAGACTTTGGTCACAGTGCCCCAAATTCTAATATAAAAAGCCTCTGACACTTTGTCTTGGTTACTTTTCTGTCGTTGTTGAGACAAAATACCTGATGCGCAAAGTTAGGAAAGAAAAGGTTTATTTAGCTTACAATTTTTGGAGGTTTCAGGCCATACTTAGCTGGTTTCAAGGCAGGGTGGCGTGGCTGAGGGGCAGCCTGGCTGCAGGCGGCAAGAGCGAACCGTACAAAAGTGGGAAAATCTCGCTTCCTTCTGGACCTTATGTTATATGCTGGCTCCGCCCCTGGGCTGGTGCGACACTCACACCGCCAATCCCAGCGCTAGACAACAAACCAATCACAAAGGCTAGATTCAGCCGCTTCCACTACTGCATGAGGCTTGGTGGGCGGAGTCACCTAGACACAGACCATAATGCACTTATATTCACATAGTAAGTTTCTGCATTCCGTTTCAGCAGCAGACCTTTGGTCCTACTAGAAAAAAAAATGTATTGTTACGAAAGGTTTCTTAAATTTTAACTTGTAAAACTGGACAAAACCAAATATCAGAGCTTGTCAGTCCATGCTATGAAAAAAATATTGCTGGCACTGTTCAGCTAAACACTGCTGTTTGTATGTCTCTGTCTCTCGGTGAAGATCCTAACACCCTTGCGAAGTCCTGATTGCTAGCCTGGCAGTCCTCGGGGACTGGCCCGTGGATGGTCAGAATACACCTGGAACCCTCTAGTTGCTTTCTTCCTCTCTCTTACTAAGTACTTCCTGGGCACACTTTCTGCTGCTCCAGGACCTGGGCACACTTTACACTCCTCCAGGACCATGGACTCCACACAGGAAGGGTCGCTAGTGCTATGGTTTGGATGTAGTTTCCCCTCCAAATCTCAGACTAAAATTTGATTGCCATTGTGACAGTGTTGAGAGATCATGGGCCGGTAAGAGAGATTGGAGTCACTGGGGAGCGAGCCCTCTGGAATGGATTTAATGTCCTTCTCATGAGAACAGGTTGGACACTGGGAATTTGGCCTCCTTTTCTCTTCTGCATGCACTTGGTGGTCTTCATTAGAAGCGGAGGAGAGGCTGGCACATGGCTCTTGGACTTCCCAGCCTCCAAAACTGTGAGTCAGAATGAATCTCTGTTTGTTATAAGTCACTCAGTCTCACGTGTTCTATTCCAACAGTTGACAATGAAAAACGGAAATGGCCTAACTGGTCAGACTGTTACTATGTCCCTATGAGAATACAGATGTCTTTATTTTTATGGCTTTAGCTCTCCCTTTTCTTTCTTTTCTCTGCTCCTTTAAAAAAACTAATAAAATTCAATTGAAACATCTTCCCTTTCCCATCCCCTTCCTTACAGCGTTCCCTGATTCCACAAATGATTCTCAGAAGAGAGCCAGGATCTTCCTTCGCTTTCTAAAGTGGCCCAATGGAATGATCTAGATTCTCTGTAGGAGTTCCTTACAGCTTTCCCACAACCCTGAGTTCGCATCTGGTGAGAAGAGTCCAAATGCAAGTTGACAAGAGCTATTTGTTTAGGATTTTCTGTTCCCTGACCCAGTGTGCAGTGGGCAGAACTTGCTCCTTCATGGAAGCCCAGTCCCCTCTTCCAGTCTTAAAAACTTACTGTCATTTCATCCAGAATGAGAATGAGTTGATGTTAAGTCTGTGATTAAAAATAAGTTTCAAGTAAACAGGTTTCTGGAAGAAGAAACCTGGCTATGCAAAGGGATTATAGTTAATTCTAAACATGGTGTACTTTAAAACTATTATGAGACAGTAATTTTAGCAGTTCTACAGATGATTAAAAAGCCATTTTCCAAAATATTCTCACTGGAGGTTTTTTTTTCTTTTTGAAGAAAGAAAACATTTAATTGCTCCAATCAAGCATAACTACTTTCTGTTTATGGTGCAATTTGTACACTCTGATATCACAGTGTGTGGCTATTTGTCATAATTTTATAAGTGAATATTCCCCACAGTAGTGATTGGCTGTCATTAATTGTGAATAATTCCCTGCTTATTAAAAGACTGCAAAAAGATGAAAAAGCAAGGCCTTATGAACTAGAGGAGTCGGGGAAGCCTAATTGAGAATCTTCTCTGTAAGTGGACATGCTTCCCAAGAGTTTATGAGCTGGATCTGTCTAGAAGGCGTTTAATAATGATCAAAGCAAGCAACAAAGCCAAGAGGTTTTCAAGGTTTGTCAGGCATCAACTACCATACAAAAAACAAAGCAAAATACCCAGAACAGAGCATATCTAATACTTTCTCTGCTGCAGGTAGCAATTATTTCAATGGAACTAAGCAAGCTTTACTTTTACATATTTAAACCTGATCCAACTCTTCTCGGCACCATATAGATTAAACCATATTGACAGGAAACAGGAAACTGCATACGGGTTTTCCCAAAGGGGTCATTTCAAAATATTGTAATCCAATTACCTCGTTAGGAAACTTCAAATCCTCACGCTTTGCATATGGCTCAGAAGATACAAGATCTAGGAGTAAGGTCTAAACGGCTTAATAAGCTGCTCAGTCTGAGTAAGTTGTGTAACGCGAAAGAAAACTGAAACAACCCAGGATTATTTAGAATAGAGCAGAATCCCAGACAATGAGAACAGAGACTGTGCTAATCATAAACATCTGCAGCCAGCTGTCTGTACCACTTTATCTATTTTCCTGGTGTAGTAAAAGAATCTCACGGCATCTAAACTTCATCAGAAACACCCTGCTTCCCTACCCACTGCCCTCATTCTTTCAGGTGAGGTCCTCTGCCTGTCCTGTCTGCACAGCTCCGTGTAGCATCATTCTGGTTCTGCAGATGCTCCGACTTTTCAAACAGTTCCTGAACCCCGCCCCCCTGCACTTAATGAAATCTTCTGGAGCACCCCACAAGGGCTCCAGATTCTGTTCCGGCTTCCTGATAAAGCTATAGGAAAAGCGACATCAGTCCACTGCCTTGGTGGCCTTTTCTTGCCCAGACCAGTCAATGTCTTGTCACTGCGTGTGCCTTTAGGAATACTTTGCCTACTCATGTAATGCGTGTATTGGTTGACATTGTCCTTCTTTGTGTATCTGTTAATATTTCTAGTTTTCCAAGTTATACATACAGGTAGCTATATATTGATTCTTTATTATTTATAAAGTCAACCCTATCCAAATGAGTGCTGAATACTACCAGGTTTATAGATCTATAATTGTTCACAGCGTCTTGGGAAACCAGGATTATAGTGTGCTCACTGCTACTGTTACCTACATCATCATGAATAAAACTGGAGATGTTCTGGGTTTGGAGCAAAGGTAATTAATGCCTTGCCTCATCAATTGTGCGAATTTGTCTTACATATCTTATCGGGAGCAGGAAATCATAGCTTCTTCCACGTCAACATTTTCCCATGTGCGAGTAAGAACTCACTTGTGACTCTCCTTGTCTCTATGCTGTAAAGGAGCAGTTTTAAGTAGCGCCTTCCACATCAGCTCCCACGGGATCCAGCGCTATAGATGTTCAGTCCTGTGCATCTCAGCATTTGTGTTTTGTGGCATTGACCTGATTTTTTGGCCTCTTCTTTTGGCTCCCATTATTGATTGCATACTCTCCCTTCATAACAGACGCACACTTGGTTTCTGTCTGGATTTAACTCTTACTTCTGCCTGAATGTAGGTGATGGTTGGAATCTGAATCCCCTCTAGCTGTCCCTGGTCATTCATAGCCTTGTCTGTACTTGATTTTGGGGGCTCCATGTTTGCTAGTCCTGTTTCTGCCTGTGGGTGCACCCTGTCTCTGCGAATGCTCTGGAATTCCCTGAGCTGGCATGCTTGGGAGGTGGAAAAGCAGTGGTTAAACATGATCCTTTGGGTTAGGTGATGAACAGGCAAATATGAGTGAAACACAAACTCCATTCCTGAGGGGTTTAGTAAAGAAGATATATTTAGAAATATTTTTATTAAATATGGTAACACAACAAAAGAATATTTGAACTGTCCAGTAACTCAGGAAATCTTAGCAATGTCTGAACAAAGGATATTTTGCCAATAATTAAAGGAGAAATAGTGTGTTCAAATTGAATATTATTTCAATTATGTTATAAATCTAAGAAGAATGTATTTCTATTGTAATATAGTTACCATATGTTGTTCAGTTTCTTCCTGTTTAGTTTATCTGAAGAATATCTTTACTTGGATGTAACTCGAACGAGGCTTTTGTTTTGACCAAAAGGATCAATTCTTAGAGTTGGTTCAGATGAAGAGATTTGGTGACAAGTTACAGAGTTTGAGAGGAGAGCAGACCATAACAAATATAGTTTTACCTTGTTTTGCCTGGAGTTTTCCCTTGTAGTCACCTAAAATTTCTTCTAAGCCAACCTGAATTTCATATATATACATGAAAGAAAATATATACATCATTGTGTGGTGGTATCTAATTTACACATTCGACTTAATATATTTATAAATATTTAAAAAGAAATTCTGCCTACTACTGGATTCTTCAAACCAAAAGCTTGCTTAGGAAAAGGAGTTATATACAAAACAAAGGAGGGGAAAATGGCAACATGGCACTGTATCATTATAGATAGAAAAATCATTGCATTAGTTTTATTAGATGAACTAAAAGGCCTTAGTAAACATCAAGCGGGGTGAAATTAATTAGTTTGTAATGAGGCTGAGTACACAAGTGAATTGATGGGAGTTGTTTTTAAACTGAAAGCTACTATATGAAAATAAATTTATCTATTACTTGTACAGTTTGAAATATTAAATGAATTATTAAATAATACAAGAATATTAAAATAATACAGGAATTTTGGTCTAACTACCCAACCTGGTTACAGTGCCAACCTTAGAAGAGATGGTGTCTCCTGATGCATAAATAAGTCACACAGAGAATGGATTTGATGGTTCCACAAAGCTCAGATAACCCTTTAGATAACCTTGGATCATGTTCTTTTTCTTAGATTATATGAGTATTGCCAACTAAAGATTTGGAATGAATTTAACTGGCATCTCCTGTGTCATGAACAGGATGTTAAATAACAAAATGAAGGATATAAAATATACCCATTGCAATGTATGATGTGTTGTGTAGTGGGATTTTCATTTTCTTAGGTTATGGCTAAAACTTGCATGTAAAAGTGAGGATCATTGTTTGGAGTTTTTAGAAGTCAAGGATTATTCTAGTCACCATATAGATTTTAACATAGAACATTATATTCTTGAATTTTATGCAACTT
>RJWT010021434.1:0-17559 GCA_004365215.1 Cuniculus paca | reverse complement strand
CACAGGCAGGGGCTTCCATAAGGTTGGTGGAGGAGACGCCACTGGCCTCAGAACTCCTGATAACTGGGGTTGAATGGTCCTGCCCTATGCATCCTGTGATACACAGTAGCATCCCTGCTCCCTGCCCACCACACACACTCCATCTCCTGTTGGGATAACCACATGCCAGTGTGTCTTGAGGGACAAAAGTGTCCCATAGTGAAACCACTGCTCCAACTTCCCTCCAGAGAATGCAGAGTAAAGACAGAAAATCCAACCTCTCCTGGAGCTCCTGCTTTTTTTCTTCCTTTGTCATCTATGCCCCTTGGCTGCTGGTCTCTCTCCTGTCCCCTTTCCTTCTGGTCGCTCCGTGCCGTCAACCCTGGGGACACTACCTCCCTTCTGTTCCCTGCTCACCTCCAGAAAATGACATGCGTGCTGCATCCCTCCTCCCGCCGTAACATACAGCAAGGGTACTGCATGCTATTCTTGTCAGGAAATGTTTGCATTCTATTTACCAAATATATTTCCTTTAAATACAAGTTTGCCAAATGTGCTGCTTCAGCAGGAGAAAACACATTTCCACTCCGTGTTTCCATTTGGCTTTGTTTTTGTGTATTTTTGAAAGGCAGCGCCAACAGGATGCGTTCCTCCTGTGGTCTCTGTGGTTCTGGTTTCTGTACAATGCTAGTTTTCTTTCACATGTTCCCAATGCTTAGAGTCCCAGGAGAGTAGGGTGACATGATTTGCTGGTGGGAGGACCTCCTGTCACAGTGCCCACCTATCATATTGTAGTAGGGCAATGCTCTGAGGGGGCACAGCCTCCAACTCTGTGGGACTCACAAGCCTCTTGTACCCAGATACAGTGCACTCCTGAAGAAGAGGCTTTTTTTTTTTTTCTCAGAAAGACAAGCTACACCATGAAATTCAGACCTGGGCTGTTGGGCAGAAGTCTACTCCTGCACACTGAGTTCAGCCTCCTTGGTCTGCAGTGCAGGCCCTGATTCCTCCCTGCCTCCCTTGTGGCCAGTCCTTCCTGGGCCATGCTTCCTCATGGCCTGTGGTTCACATTTGCAGAACCACTTCTGGTTTCCCAAAGGTGCTGGGATATGTCATCTTTTAACCTGAAGTATTTCTCCTTTTTCTTCTGCCTGGGAAGTTCCTGTCCATTCTTTGCCTATCTCAAGCCATCTCTAATACCACCTTTCTGCCTAATACCTATGATACATCATGGTTCTACTGATGGTATTTTGGAATTATGGGTTCCTTTCTGAATTTCCAGTACTTGATCCAAAGTCAACATTCTCTGCATGTTTAAAAGAACTAAAGCATGACCCCAGTTCCCCAGCTCTTTTAGAAGTTGACATTCTGGAGAAGAGATTTTAGAAAACCAATTCATTGATGTTCTAAACTCTGAAAGGTGCCTAAAAATATTCCCTGCAAACTCCTTTCTCTGGGGACATCCCGGTCAGTGCTAAACCCACATTCTAGGCTTTCTGCTGCCATGGAGCCAACCATCACAGGGATTTTTAACAGGATTTCCTTCCTTTATTTTTGCTTGTGTGTGTAGGAGGGTAGTGTTGGAGATTGAACCTGAACCCTTGTCACTGAGCTATGTTCCCAGCTTTTTTAAATTTTTTATTTTGAGATACAGTTTCTCTGAGTCATTAAATTGCTCAGGCTGGGATTAAACTTGGTATCCTGCCTCAGCCACCCAGAGCACTAGGATTACAGGTATGCACTGCCATACCCAGCAATGATTTCCCTCCTTGTAAGGTTTTCAGGGGTCATAGCAACCTTGAAGTTGTTTTCCCAAAACCAAAATTGTGTGTCTTCTTTCTTCTCCTTTCTGAAGATGTAATGTTGACCTACATGGCGTACATGCAAAATATGAACCCATTCTGAACAAATTTCACTCACTGTTAGGTTAACAAACCCCTTAGTTACATTCTGTCCTATGAATTTGACTCTTTTCCCTAACTGATGAATCTCTCTTCATGCAAACATTGGTATCTGAGAGATATGGAAAAGAAAGGAAAATACAGTTCCACCACCAAGCTGCTCACAGTCAGATGAGACGACTACCTCATCTAAAAACGCAACAGTCACAGAATGTGCTCTTGTGGAGTCCTGCTCCAGGAACCGAGCAAAGCCACTGTGTGTGTGTGTGTGTGTGTGTGTGTGTGTGTGTGTGTGTGTGTGTTGGGAAGGGGGTGGCGGTAACAGCTTGCAGGAAAGTCAGCCACACAGAGGAGGCACTGGCTGTCACTGGCTGGCCCTGGGTGTCTGTCATGATTTCAGTCTCTTGCCATTCTCCCTCCATGACCACTCCTGCTGGTGATTCCTGCTCATCATCTCCTTTAAGAGAGGCAGAGGGTACAATGAGAGGCTGATGAGGACTTCCCATAGGAAGTGTGTCATTGGATTGAAGTGGAAGGAAGCACTCAGCCATTTTTTAAAATAAGCAATCATGGCGGTAGATGTGAAATGAAAGTCCTCAGACCTTGATTAGCGCTGGCAGCTAAATACAGCCTCGCGACAGAAGGGCTTACTATTTTCTGGAACTCAGCCACCTCTTCCCCTTGATACCCTCCCAAGAAGCAGCAAATTAATTGTTAAGTCATATTCATTTATAAGATGGAAGTTTTTTTTTTCTTTGACTCACTTGTTTTCTTCCCTTTCCCTTCTCTGTCAAGTCATTTTGGTGAAGATTTCTTAATTTTCAATGGGAAAAGATCCCACAATCCAAGTATAAAACTAATTATAATGACAAATTGGCCAAAATGAGAAAAATGACAAATAATCTGTGGGCTGAAATTTTCCCAAAAGCCAGGAATAAATAAAATGTCTCTTAAAGTGCTTGGTGGAGGAGGCTGATAAAAGAAACTCAATTACCTACTGAATTTTTTTTAAGTCTATGATATCTGACTTTAAAAGGGAAAATAGAACAAAAATTTAAGGATTTAAAGTAAAATAATAATAGAAGTTCATGCGCTTTTGTGAATTTGTTAAGAGAAAATGTATTCATAGTCAAATACATAGATTAAAAAAATCTGTAGGTTCATCCTCAAAAATAACATCCTAAACTAACCTTCTATTCTCTATGTGAAAGCACCAGCTGAACACTGGGCACCTGACCCCCTGTTTATTGCTGTTAAAACTTTTAAGTGGTTTATTGTAAATAGGCATTGTTATGGTTTCAATCCAAAATGTTCCCTCAAAAGTCTCATGTGTTCCATGGGGCTTCTCTTGGTTACTTTTCTCTCATTGCTGGGACAAAACACCTGGCACCCATTGTGAAGCAAGGAAATATTTATTTAGCTTACAGTTTCTGGAGATTTCAGTCCATAATCAGCTGGCTCCAAGGCAGGGTGGCATGGCACTGGGGCCACATTTCAAGGCAGCAGCCAGAGCGAAAGAGGGCAAACGCAAGCCTCTTCTTCATCCCTTATACTGTACACAGGCCACTCCCCCCCCATCTTCAGGGTGAGTGTAACACTCACAAAATGTCCTTGCCCTCCTTTGCCCAGGATGAGGATATTTACAAAATTAAGAACCCTGGCTCCCTGCTGAGTCTTTCAGTTAAACTTCTAAACTTCTCAAGTTGACACAGTGTATCAACCATAACAGGGTTTTTAGATCATAGGCTTGCCACACTCATCCCTGGATTAATCCACTGATGAATTCATTACCGAATGTGCCATTGGGATGTGGAGCATGTTTGAAGGTGGTCACTGGGCAAGTGACCTAGGAGGGTGTATTCTTATCTGTGGCTCCTTCTCTCTGCTCTGCTTCCTGGCTACCATGGGATGAGCCACTGTCCTCTTCCAAGCCCTTCCACCACACTATTTCTGCCTTGGAACCAGCATCATCACACTGAATGTGCTAGAACCATGAGCAAAAGGAAGCCCATCCTCTTTAAATTGCAGGTGTCAGGTATTTTGCTCAGTAATTGGGAAGAGTCTACTACAGGTACTTTACTTTGCCTTCCTGAAACTTACCTCAACCTCATAAGGGAATCTTAAAAACTAAAATTAACAAGAAAACAAATATTTAGAAATCCAACTGTTTGGGACAAGTTTCATGAGAAAGAAAAAGAGGTCTTGAGAGTAGCAAGCAGGAATATGCAGATGGACCTACCATCCCAGGAATGATTTGGCTTTGCTTAGTCACAGGCAAGGTAAGAAAGGAGAAGTAGTAGTAGTAATAGTCAGTGTGCTTCATGTGTTTCTGACATCAGGACATCATGTCTTATCATTTTCACAGTCCTTTAGAATGCGGTACTGTTGTTATCCCCACTTTACAGTGGAAGCAACTGAGGGTAAGAGAGACTAAGTAGTAATGTTACCAAAAACACATAGCTGGGAAATGGCAGTGCCAAGCTCTAAAGGTGCAAGGTCTGGTTCAATGGGCCTGCTGTTAACCACTGCTCCTCAAGGAAGTTGTCTGAGTCCCTTTTTGCTGCTGTAACAACATATATTAGATTTGGTAGTTTATAAAGAACAGAATTTATTACTCACCATTTTGGATGTTGCTATGCCTGAGATCAAGGAGTTGGAAAATTCGGTGTGTGGTGAGAGCTTGCTCCCTGCTCAACAGATGGTGCCTTACTTCTGCATCCTCACATGGTGGCAGGGACTAACAAGCTCCCCTGCACCGCTTTTATAACAGCATTAGTGTCATCCTAATCACTTCCCAAAGTCTCTGCCTCTTAAAACTATGGCATTGGGGATTAAGATTCAACATACAAATTTTGGGAGGTCACAAGCATCCAAACCATAGCAGACCTTGATATGATCTAAATGAGCTCAGAGAGCCCACTAAGAAGGCTTTGGAATGTGCAGAGAATAGAGTGATTCTTAGGAGAGTCAAAAAGATTTTCCTAAACAAGCAACATTCTAGGAGAGGCAAGGTGGTCTAACAGCAGCAAATTAAATCAGCAATAGATATCAATGTGGAAAACCCTATCATTACCATTTTGGAGAGTGATTTAATATGGGCATGTTTTATGCCAAATTTTTATGCATAAACCAGAGTAATCTACTTAAATTCATTAAAGTATGTGCACATATATATGCATGATTTTCATTATGTAGACATGTAAATTAATGTGTTGGGTGGGAGGTTATGTTTTAGGATATGAAGCAAAAACCTTGTTATGATTAAATCGTGAGGAATCATGCAGTTTTGAACACTGTGAGAGTTGTTTTTAATAATGTACAAATCAGCTGAATGAGCAAACAAAATCCCTTTGGAGGTATAGGAGGTCAGCCCCCCTCTGTGGAGGTGGTGCCTGGAGACGGTCCTTAGCACTGGGCAGCAGTCCAGCTCTCCAGTCAATCCAGATTTCACTTGAGATGAGGAATGACTCATTTCATTCACTCAGTCATTCATTTTCTGGGACTTATTGATCCTTGTATTCAATGAACATTTTTTGCATAGGTCCCAAACCCTGTAGTCCAGCTCTCGGGTGGGTTGGCCGTAAGTCTTGTGGGTCTTATGGGTCACAGTAGAAGAGGCAAGAGCTGAATCTTGCAGGCCACACTGCAAGGGTAAAGTTGGAGGCTGGCTCTTGGAGGAGAGCACTGTTAGCCATCAGTCCAGACTAGGATTTCCAAGGGAAGAGCGAGAACATCCCTGGTCTACGCCACTGTTGATGTCAAACGGATGGACATTTCTAATGGTGATCTATTATAGCTCTGAATGATCCGTGGAAATTAAGACATGGATTTGAGACCTTGGCTGGAGATTTTTTAAAGAATGGGGCAAGGACTTTAGGGACAACGCCTGGTGATGTTTATAGGTTTTTCCAGTTGCATTTGAGTTGGCAGTGGGAGTCCAGTAAGAGCTCTCATTCTGGTGAGTTTTGGGTTGCAGAGTCTGGTGCTTGAGCACAGCATCTATCACAGACAGGAAGACATGACCTGGAGCTCCAGAGCACTGAGGTTCAGCCCTTCTCTGAGAAAGACCCTCTTAGAACTGGGTGTGAAATATCATGCTTGTATCAGTGACAGTTTCTGGCCATTCCATGTACATTGCCTGATTCTCACAGCAGCTATCCAGCAAAGTTGAGGTTATGACACCATTTTAAAGATGTGGAGACTGAGGTTTAGCCAACAAGTATAAAGCCAAACTTCAAACCCAAGACTGTCTGACATCAAAGTCTATAATTTTCCTATTTACTCAGTTGGTCTCTGAAACCAACTCAGATTTCACCCACTGTCCATATATTGGCTGGGAGACTTGTCTAGGAAGACCATAAGTCTCAGGGGTCTCCAGCCTGCATCTGAGCAGCACTGGCTCAGGTAGAGACTGACACAGTACTAAATGCAGTGGGAAATGTAATAAAGATGAACAATTGTCCTAGTGGATATCAACACCAGATGCTGAATTCCATAGAGCTCACAGTGACATCCAGCAGAGAGAGCTACATTCTCTAGGATCTTCCATCCAAAGGTGCACATTCACTTGTTTAAATGTTGAACTGTATGAAGGGGAATTACAAAATTTGTTCAAGTTATCTTTACCATAAATGCTAAATTCCTGCAAATTGACCGAAGCAGTCTCAAAATAAAGTATGTTGTGTTAGCCCAGGTGTCAGCTGCTGGAACGAATGAATGAAGGCCTGCCTGCTCTCTCTGATGGATTAGCTCTCTTGCTGCACAGGCAAACCAAAGGGAAAAATATTTTCCCTTACCCTAAAAGTGAATCCACTTTGTTTTGTGGGAGGTAGCAATTTATAGACCTATCTACACATTGTTTTCCACAACGCAGTATTTTGGAAGAGCAGATGGAGTACCATACTGTATACACTAGTCATATATTTTGAAATGTATTTCTTTGTGAGCAGTTCAGTGCTGCCTTATTTAGCAAAAGCCACTGAAAATCTTCAAAGCAACAAGCCAAAGAACATGAGTGACTGAATTCCCATGGACAGAACTGCAGGCACAATGTTAGTACTTTCCAAATTCTGCCCAGCCCACTCCAGCCCTGATGATCCACTTTGTCATAAGGGAAGGAGGGAAGGGACTGAGAATTTCACTGTCTCTTATAAATCCTCTGAGTACTACTGACATGCACCCAGGTTTGAGAATCTAACCTTCTGTACCCACATCTGAGTGCTACTCTTAGTACCTCATTCTTGTGACTCATTTTAATCTACAAAATAGAGGAACAGAAGAAAGGGCACAGCATCGCATTTACACTTTGTAGGAGTTGTAGGGAGCAGCTCTCTTGTTGAGAGGAAATTTGACTTATATATCTCATTTGCTCTTCAGAAGAAATCAAATAAGTTTTACAAAGAGATTCCTCATAAATTTCAACCTACAGCTTCTGCTGGTCAGAGTGCACTGAGTTTCTCTTTCTGCTCCTAAATTCTTGCAAAATGTCTCAAAATTGCATTACAGGGTGGTGGAAATGATACCTTTGGACCTTCATTAACTGATTATTACTTGTACCCAAATGGAGCCGTTTCACTCAAATAACACCGTAAACCAGGCCTCTCTCTGCAATGTCTGCTTTGTCTAGGAAAGCACAAGGCTAATAGCACATTCTGTCCCTCCTTAGGTAGAAGACAGCAAGGTGTTAATGTCTGAGGAGGCTGGGAGGCTGGTCTGGTGCTCCTGGGCTCCTGAAGTAGAACTCAGGAGGGAACTGGGGAACTGGAGAGGAGGCTGGGTCCAATTCTGTCCTCCAACTTAACCCACACAGACACTGCTCTGATTGATTTTGTATATTAAGTAAAATGTAAGATTCATTTGTAAATGGACTCTACTGCTGGTAGGGACGCTTAAAAAGTACTGACTCAGAGACCACTAGACCATTTAATTTAAGCTGATATATTTTCATTTCTGTTTATGTTACATTCATGCAGTGCTTTACATCTTGAAAAACACTTTCACGTTCTTTGAATATATAAGAACTACTAAGGTAGGCACATTTTAACAGCTGTAGCAAATTTTTCTCACAATCAAAGCTCTGTGTTGCAGAATGTGTTCCAGTAGGCAGCAGAAGGGCTGGATGTCAAGAGCGTGGAGGAGATTATCACCAGTTTTGGTGGAAGATCATCACTAATCTCCCTTCTGGTGCAGAGATTTTACAACTGGGAACGATGAGAGAGGAAAGCAATATCAAAAGAACTACCTAAGTTATGCCTCTCATCTGCTGGGGGCTGAAAGGAAGGATTCCCACATTTATTGGTCTCCTGCCACGGCCTCATCCTTATTCCAGGCACCACCTTTCATGGAGTCCTTAGAACTCCACTGGGAGGGAGGGGTTCTTGTTTCCATTTTAAAGATGACAGAATTGAACCTTATAAAGGCTAAGTGGGAAAGCTTAGATTTGGTCCAAGACCAGTGCTTTGGGACGGCATAACAGTAATACATCATAAGTGTCTGGTGAATTTGCCTCCCAAGAACTTCACTGAAGCAGCAGATTTGGAAGGGAGTTCTTGATAAGCTGTTCTTGCTCACTCTGGGCTTTCCATTGATGCCTCCAGCCTCTCTGATGCTGCAGTCCTTACCTACTGCACATCATCTGTCACTCACAGCTGCAGTCACCTTCCTTTTCTGTGCAGTCCCTTGCCGTGACTCAGCTGGTGGCATCTTTCCTGCTTCCACTTCTTGAGTTGCCGACACAACCTGTGCTATTTTTAGTTTGCCTTTACCAAGAAGTTTAGGAGACAGCAGTGTGTCCTTCTGATCTACCAAGTCATTGTTTCTGCCTTGCTTTCTCTCTTCATTCATGAATTCCTTTTGAGATTCAAAGCGAAGAAGTTTGCAAGACTAGAAGGCTCTTCCCACCTCACCATGGGTCCATCTCTGGGAACCAAATAGGGGCACATGGTGGTCTCATCTTTGATTATCTTTGTTTTCACACCTCCAACTATAATCCCTCTAAACATGAAATCACTTTCCTCTGCTTGTCTTAAATAAGTGAATAAAAATACTGAACTACATGGCTAAGAGGTTTTGTTTCAAATGTGCATATATTATGACTTGTGTCCTGGGCAAAACAGCTGTTACCAAAAAATAGGCACATTTAAGCCTAGCCTTTTATTGCTGGGACCAGTTATGAAGAAACTGCTATAAATGAAAGGTGTCCACATTTCACAACTTGAACTGAGGGAATCTTGCATTTTATAGCAACATGAGGCTTACTTAGATCATCTGTCTGATCCTTCTGAAACAATGAGAAGTAAAAATGTTCATTCAGGTAGCACTTTGTAACTTATGAAATGCTTTCCTGTGCTTTGTCTGTTTTACCTGAATGACTCTGAGGTTATTTCTTATAACTTAAGTCAGATACAAAAAACCTAGAACTTTATAATAGAGCATTAGTTTTCTACAATAAATGTATGCCTAAGAGTACTTAACATAGTCACCTAGGCCTATCACAGGGTACTATTTTGTTTCTTTTGCCCCATTCAATACTATGTGGATAAAGAAATCATAGTACTGTTTTCCTTGGGCTAGCTAATCCATAGGAAAAATTGAGATGTGTTTAAATTGTTATTCAATTGACTGGCACTTGGGTCAATGCCAGAGGACGGAATTTCTGAAATTAAGTGAAGCTTTATAATTTCCAGTGAAGAGTAAGACTCTTATTTGTGAGCTGTTTTCCCTCTTTTTCTTTTTTTTCTTTTTTATTAGTGTATGTTTGTAGCACAAAATGAACACATTCATCAGTGGGGAATTGGTACCTATACACACCGCATCTTGATACTTTTTACTTCCTCTCTTCCCAGATCCCCTTCCCATCTGCACAGTCTGTCTCTCTGTTTCCTATCATCTCATTACCCTTTCCTTTCAAGATAGCTGCCATTGACAAGTTTCAAGTAAAACCCCAGAAACTCCCTGGGGTTGTAAAAACACACATGTACATGTTTTCAAAATATGAAACAATTTCAGGGTGTGTGTAGAATTCCAAGTTGATAATCCTGGCTTTAAATGGGACATGGAGTTTTAAAACTCCAAGCAAATCTTTGAGCTGCCAAGTCATACACTAAAAGACTGTCCAGGATCCCTTTCTACCTCTGTGTGATTGGAGGCCTTGACTTGGAACCCTATGAATTTTTATCAACACAAGTCAATGGATGAACAAAGATTGCAGTACTCAGAAACTGTAGCATACTAGCTCATTTTAATGCATTGATATCATACTCAGAACCTTTTCTTCACGAGCCCAGTCTTTGCCTGATTCATAAATTCCGCAAGGGTGGGGCTAGCAAAGCACACATCCCAGCTTGGTCACTGTTTATTGACTTGCACGTGGTCCTTTTTGTCCCAGTTCCTTCTACAAGGTTGGGGTCCTATTTTCAAGACATTGTACCCTCTGCTGAAGTTGGCTAAACTCTGTGAACAGAACTCAGCAATGTTTTGCTATCGCAAGAATATTCTACAATTTTCACATTCATATGTTGGTGTTTTTCTCCTACTGGCTCTCTAGAAGTTCCCACAAAAGAAATGTTTTCACAGATTTTGTCCTCCAAACAGGTGTATTCTTGACATTCTTGTCTTGTAATCAAATAAAAAGTCCTTAGTTCAAGAGTCACCAAACAAATATAAATATGTACTCCTCTGTCCTATGGTATTTACTGTGCACTTGCTTTGTGCCTTGCAGGGTCTCTTGATGGAGGCTGATGTGAATTTATAATTTAAACATGGTGTAATTAACAGAAAGGCCAAGGGAGTATTTCATAGTATATGTGCCCTAAAATGATGAGTCCAAGTTTTTTAGTCATTTTCTATGTTGCATCCCTCCCCTCCACCTCCATCCTTCTTGCAGCAGTACACTAAGTGCTTCACAAATGAATCTCCAGATAAATCTTGAATTTAAGATATTTTCACATTTTAACCAAGGTATACAAAATTATCTATAATAGTAGATGTGATACAGGCCTCTATTAGTCATCTTCCCATCACTGGGACAAAATGTCAGACATCCAGAATTTAGAGGAGAGATTTATTTTGGTGTACTGTTTCAGGGGGTTCAGTCCATGGTCAGCTGGTTCCAAGGCAGAAATAGCATAGCAGAAGAGTGTGGCTGAGCAAGGATGCTCACCACTTGGCAGCCAGGAAACAGAAGAGAGGAGATAGGGACAAGAATGTATTCTTCTAGATCACACCTCCAGTGATCCACTTCTAACCAGGCTCATCTCCCAACAGCACATTCAGCCATGAACTCATCAATGCATGAATCCACTGATAAGTACAGCACTTCATGTCCCTATCACCTTTCAAAAGCCTACCTCTGAACACATAAGACTTTGGGGGAGGGATACATTCTAGATCTAAACTGTAACCGTGGCACATGTGCAAAGCAAAGAGGAAAAAAATATTTATGGAGCACATCTTATGTACCAGGGATTATTTTTGATGATTTCACTCACATTATCTAATTTCATACTTCTAACTAGCTTTTGAGGTATGTATCACATACCTCATACTGAACTATATGCCCAGCCCTTTATTTTTTTCTGTTTTCTTAAAACAAGACTTTTTCTGTTTTCTTAAGACAGGACTTTGTTAAATCACTATGTGTCCCTGGCTGGGATTAAATTTGAAATCCTTCTGCCTCAGCCTCGAAGAGCGCTGGTATTATAGGCCTGTGCCACCGTGCCTGGCTTTCATGTGCTTTTTAACAAAACTGTTAACAAACTTACCCTGATGTTTCCCTCCTCTTGAAGGGGACTTTCACAGATTCAGGACATCTATTTAGTATCCCTGAAATTGCTTCATTTACTCACAAAATGACCCAGATCTCATCTCTCTCACAGTTTAACACTCCAAATAAATGCCTGCAAACTTCAACACGTTGGAAAATTGCTGTATATCTGAAGCAACTTGTATTATCAGTATTTGTCAGAAGGCCTTCCTCATGGAACATTTAAAGCAATACTCACTTAGCTTACTTTTGTGCTCTCTGGGTGGTATTTACCCAGCAGTCATCACTCACGTTTGCTCATGAGGTGTTGGGATTGGAAGCCAAGTGCTATATTCTCCACTGGGCCTGGAGCCTGCTTGGTTTGTCATTGACTAATGTGTGGGGAGGGGGTGGTTTGCAGGGCCACCTCAGAAACCCAGTTAGCCAAAGACAACTGAAAGTTGGCAGGTGGCAGAAGGGAGGTGGGCTCTTGAGAAAGGGCGTCATTTAGAGACACAGGTATGACTTCTGGCTATACTAACGACATGGAGGGACCCTCTGTAGTAGAGGGTGTTTTCTGGTTTGGTTCCTTGGTGGGCATCCTATGATCAGCTCAAAGGTATGCTACTGATAGTACAGATGTTCCTTGACTTATGATGAGATCACATCCCAGTAAATGCACAGTAAGTTGAAAATTTTGGAAACCAAAGCTACACTTAGAGAGGCTTGGCGGCATGTTCCTATAGTCTCAAATAGTCAGAAAGCTGAGACAAGGGTATCACTTGAGACTACGAATTCAGGACCAGCCTGGTGCAACACAGGGGGACCATCTCCCGCATATAAATAAAATGCATTTAGTAGATTTAACCTAGCCAAACATCATAGCTTAACAACACAGTGCCCTAAGCAGGATCAGTTGTTTGCTCTTGGGGTCATGTGACTGACTGGAGGTTGCAGCTTACTTTACAGCTGGTCAGTATCAAGAGAGAGAATCATATCACATAACCTAAGCTCAGGAAAAAATAAAAAACAGTGTATAGTTTCTACTGAGTGCTTGTTCACTACCTTAAAGTCAAAAATTTATAAGCCAATTCATCATAAGCTGGAAACCATCTATATTTATAAAACCCTATCTTACCTCTATAGTTGAATCAGAAAGGAAACTTGAAACTTTACTTTGGAAGATATTATGCCAAAACAGGAACCATTAGTAGCCTTGTTTTTTTTTTTTTCTTTATCAAAAGGATTTCACACTGAAAAAATGTTTTAACTCTAATCCCTTTTTGTACTAACTTGTCTTGCACATTTTCTGTCTTTAATTTTCCTTTCTCCTTCACTCAGCTGTTGAGCCACATTGGTTGGCATCTGTTTCTTTACTCACTTGTTCTCCTTTGTGCCTCTTTCTGTTATTCAGGTGAGACAATAAGAACAAGATGTATTGATCTCGAAATGATATAAAGAAAATGTTTCAGCTCTGCCTGGGGTGCTGTACTTTTAATGGAATACCAAAACTGAGCCCAGAACACTTTTTTATTTTCCTTTCCAGAATACACTCTCTAGCACCACAAGATGATTGGTTCCTGGCAGAGAACACCTTTCTCCGTTTTACTCTCAGTTCTGTTGGCAACTCTTGGCCAGAAGCTTCAGAGTATCTATTTCTTAGAGATAAATAAGCCTTTGTTTGGAGGGGATTTTCTTATAGGTCCATCTACATTATTCAAGTCAAAAGTTAAAAAGCTATCCAAACTCATTGGGGAGGGGAGGAGATACAGAAATGTTAAACGGCCTCCCAAAGGTTTCCAAAGAGGCAGTCTCAGAACAAAGACAGAACACCAAGGAGGCACCAGGCTTAGCCAGTAATCATTGATTTTTATCATTCCATTCTTCTGCTGAAAGATCTTGATTTTTCACCACATCTGGCAAGATACAGTTTAAACTCATCCACATGACAGTCATGGATACCCACAGTTTGATCTCTACCTGTCTTCCACATTTTACCTCTTCCAAAATGACCTAAATGAATAATGATCCAAAGCTTCTTGACAAACATTCTTTCTCTTAATCCTACCCCTCAGTGCAAGGTCTGTATTGCTCTCTTCAGTGCACTCGGAATCTGAGATTTAGAGTTTCATACATTTACCCCAGGACACATGGAGGGTAAACGAGTCAATCCAGAATCAAACCCAGTTCTCTTGACTCTATTTTCCTTCAGTCTTTTTCTCATAAGCAGTTGCTTCTCCATTCAGATAAAAAGCCCTACCCACCACACACACAGTATCCCATTTAGACCTAAATTATATCTCCCCGGCAGGACCCACGCAGAGCCTGCTTTCCTCATACAGTGTTTTCTGGTCTCCCAACCAGTGAGGGTGTTCCTTCTTCCTACCATACAGCACTTGGAAGCTATCATTTGCCATCAACACCTGTAGCACAGATCAAAGGGAGCTGATAAGTGTTGTGAACTTCAGTTTCAAAGCTCTCCTCTGCGACTTTCTAGGAGCTGACTTTCAGTGAGGCACTTAGTTCTGTGTTGACATGTGCTGCAACCTGACCTCTAAAGTATCACTGAGCCCCAAAATTCCAGTGATATATATTTATTATATTTATAATATATATATTAGATATATGTTATTAAGCTTCATTATTTAAAAAAAAGTGAGAAAGAAGAAAGTAAAGAAAAAAACATGCATCATGTGATATGGCAACCACAACAAGCTTCAAAAATAAATGTTAAGTTACACTACAACAGTTCTCAAGTATTTACTTAAAGAAAGGTGTTCTTGTTATGTTGAATCTCACCACATATCTCATTCTTGAACTAGGAAATACACTTCTAAACTGAAACAAAGGCACTACCCACCTTCTCTGTTACCCAGTCAAGGGTAGTCACATATATATATTATATATATGTTTTATATATATATATATATATATAATATATATTATGTATATTACATATATTATATATATTATATATTGATCATGAGTATGCCTTGACTCTGTGCCCACTTCCCACTACTATTCCCCTACTCTGGTAGATTAGCTTCTGCAGGAAAAGGGAAAGTCAAGTGTTGCTGGGAGATGCTTTGGCTTTTCCATTCTGGCTCACTCTCATTTGTTTGCTTGTTGTGTTTCCTTTAGTCATTCATTCTTTTACTTATGGCTGGCATGGAAATTTCTTATTACTTCCCAAGAATCTTTCATAAACCTTCTGAAGGACTCATCTCTGCTTTTGAAAAATACAATTACTGGTCCAGATTAAATCCTCAATGATAAGGACTCTTCATTTTTTCTATGCAAAGCAAATAAGAAAAAGTCACTTTCACAATGTGAGATCTCAGAAAAAGAAATGTGGACAAATTCCAGGAAGCATTTTGTAACATTTCCAACATCACAGTTCTTCCTGCATTTCATCAGTCCTTAGGCACCTGCGTGTACAAATCCATGGTTACCAACCTGTATAGGAGAGTGGCTGGTTAACAACTAGAGGAAGTCACCAAGCTCCATTTTGGTCTTACAAGACTGTCATCTTCTGAACCCTCTTTGGGGACACTGTCCTGTTTTGGTTTGGCCACCCCTAGCTCCAGCGGATGCCCAGCCATTCACTGCCACCCTTCTTACCATCACACACCATTCAGCAAAGCAGACATTTTCTTTGTGGCCCTCCTACCCAGAACATTCTTTGTACCCATTTTTACTTGCTGGGTGTCCATGCTAACTCCCAGACTCCTTCATTATAATAATAATAAAGGTAAAATTCTCAGGTCAGATGTATCTTATTTATAATCAACTCTTTTCTTGCTGGTTTACTACTTGAGTTCCTACTATTCATGAAGAAATACGTATTATTCAGTAATATTTTCACCTACATAGTACAGGAGCATTCAATACCTATAGGTTAAAGTGAAACACATTGCCATTCATCTCTCATATTCTGAAATATCTCCACTATAGTCATTGAAAGTCTAGGCTTTCTAATTACAGAATGTGAATTCATGCACCTTCTTTGTCATTTACCGAATTTCCCCAGCCTAACTTTCTGGACCAAAAGGAATGGATAATCTCTATTTGGTGGATTGTGGTGGAGACATAATGAATTTAAAGATACTGTGCCTGTATTGAGTAGGTGCCTGGTGAACAAAGTCATAGAGCTTTTGTGTCTGACAGAGAAAATATGTTTTCCATCTGCCCATCACACTTGACCTTGTGACTACCCTTAATTGGGTGACAGAGAAGGTGGGTAGTACCTTTGTTTTCAGTTTAGAAGTATATTTCCTAGTTCAAGAACGAGATATGTGGTGAGATTTAACATAACATGAACACCTTTCTTTAAGTAAGTACTTGAGAACTATTGTAGTGTAGTTTAACATTTATTTTTGAAACTTGTGGTTGCCACGTCACATGATACATTTTTTTTCTTTACTTTCTTCTTTCTCACTTTTTTTTTTAAATAATGAAGCTTAATAACATTGACTCTCCTTGACAACACAGTTCCATGTTGCTTAATGATAGGGACACAATATAAAAAAATGTACCATTAGGTGATGTCATTCTTGTGTGAACCTCATAGAATGTACTTACACAAAAAAGCTACAGTGTCATTAGGCAACATAATCTTATGGTACTGCCTGCCGTATGCAGCCCATCTTAAGCAACACATGACTGTATAACTGACCTCTAATACCAACTCTATTCTTTTGCAAATCATTTTATTTTTCCTTAATGAATGAGTAGCAACCATATTTTTGTCGTACAAATAAGCATTACTTGTAAAAATAAGTCAACTGATCTACCCAAAGTATAAGAAAAGTCCTAGAGACTGATTATAGTCAGAACTTTTTTCCAGAGCTACAAAGCCATTGAAATTTAGAAAGGTGATTGTGCTAAACATCAGAAGGTCTGTAATTTAACCTGTGTCTACCCACTGTTTGCTCCTTCAGCAGCATTGTCAGTTCCTTTTAAGTGCTTGGTACGGTTTAAGGACACATGCCTGTGTCCTTATTTTACAGCATTTTCAGAGGTGTTTGTATGGACCTTGGTAACCAAGATGGTGAGTTATGTAGGAATACCGTTTAGCTACTACAATGAGCAACTTTGTGTGTGTGTGTGTGCGCGCGTGCGCACGTGCGTGTGTGTACTGTGACTCAAACTCAGGACCTTGCACTTGCCAGGTGGGTGCTTATGCCACTGAGCTATATCCCTGGCTCTAAACAACTTTCATGATGAATAAAATTGAACACAAATTCAGGCCCTAAAAAAGCTTGGGCTAATTATCAAGGAAGTTGTTTTTGTTTTTGTTTTTTGATGGACATTGGCATTTTTAAGAAAATTTAATCTGAAGTCATTGACCAGTCCTGTGCATTAACTAAGATTAAACTGGTGCTCACCAAGGTCAGAGGTGGAGGATGGGTGCCACTGTGAAAGTTAATTCTAACTGATTGATAGTAGTTCCTCACAGGCAGAATCCTGGTTCAGCAGAAGAAAAAGGGTACTGTGATAGATTGATGATGTCTGTCATGACCATGGGCAAGACAAATGGTGCTTTGTGTGTCATGTAATTGACATCTATGCTGTTTCCTGCAGTGCATACATCAGTAAAGAAAGGGGCCAAAGTTGTGAAAGTTGGGTAAGCCCCATGTCTTTTGAAAGTCACAGGAACAGATAACTTCACTGGTGTGCAAAGGCATGGCCAATGAACAGGAAGTGCAAGACAGTTTGTGAAGAAATACAAGAAGTATTTCAAATCTCCTTTGGGCTCCTTAGCTTCAAACTACCCAGTGGCAGTCCAGGTTTTGCAGAGTTAGAACACTTTGTGCTGTTTTAATTGGCTGGGCTTTGCAGTTGTGGTGGGTGACAGGCTCTCCTTTAAGGATAATAAATGGCTCATAATTACTTTACTTTGGAAAGTGCTCTTCTGCCCTGGGACATTGTAATAAC
>RJWT010021432.1:0-17593 GCA_004365215.1 Cuniculus paca | reverse complement strand
GCTCTCCCACTGTGAACAGAGTTGCTTTAAAGCAAAGGAAGTTACAGGAGGAGGAGAGAAAAATGCTACAGGTTTGAGATAACACATATTTTGGAGAATTAAGTGAGAGCATTATCTAGGAATAAATAGATTTCATACCTCTCAATCCATTTTTGGGAAAACATCTTTTCTTTTATGAATTTTTAAAAATTATGAAGTATTGAATAATACCAAGCCAATGAAAAATTGTGGCCACGTTAAGCATTTAACTGTCCCATAAATGCTCCAATTATTTGATCATAGAGAAGAAAACAGGTTACTTCTTCAGGGATTAAAATTCACAAGAAATTAATCTTTACAAAGGATTATTTTAACTTAAAATATTATTACTGACACAAAATACAATATTTGAGAATGTTCAATCACAAAATCTAAGATTTAAATATAATTAATGAAGTGAACGAGAATATAGTAATTTTCATCTCATCAGTAATTTTTTGAATAACATACGTGATCTTTTAGGCACATGAAAATGCATTTCTAAAATAAACTGAGTTTTCCAATTCAAGGATTTGAAACATATTTAGAATTATGTAGTTGTATGACGACTTTGTAAATCATAAATTAGACCATGAGAGTGGGCATTCTACTGCAAAGACGGTCATTTCCAGGCACAAGAAGTTCCAGTACACAGACAATGGAATGAGCCAAGAAACATCTTTTTACTGTGCGGTGGAAATCACTCTGAATGCACTGCAATATGTTATAAGCACTTAAGAAACCGAGTATTTGCTAAACCTGATCATTCTTCACAAATTTTATTATGTGGAATATGCCTTAGGCATGACACAGACAAGTTAGGAACCATTTTTCAGAAGAATTAAACATTTTAATGTGGTACAATTACTTTTAAACACATCATGTAGGAAAATAAGACTTCCAAGCAGAAAATTATGCTGTGTATTTTAGGCTTCAAAAACCTCTTTAAATACTGTATCTCTATATACAAGATCTACTGCTGTGTTTTTCTAACTATATTTTAGTGTACCTTTAATCCTGTGATATCTATTGAAAGCATGCATATCTATGACACAGGCATGCATGCATGACACAGGCATGCATACGTGCATGTACGGTAGTGTATATGCCTGTGTGCATACACAGCTGGCACGAAGGTAACGGAAATGAACACTTTGTATTCCCACACCGAGAGACTTCTGTTGAGTGTCAGGGTCTCTGCCAGATGCCGAGTAATCCATGTCCAGTCCTGGATGAGTTCAGGGTCTCTGAGGCAGTGCCCTCATTTTACATCCACGGTGTGCTCTCCCTCAGCAGCCCCACCAGCAGGCACCTCTAGGGGCCTCATCCCACTAGCAAGGAAACTGAGGCACAGGGAGACGGAAACACTGGCGAAGGCGTGGCCCCGAGATTCGCAGGGTCCCCAACAGCGGTTCTCACAGCAAGGCCCGGGGAGCTACCAACTCCCTCGGCAAGGTGGACGGGCGCCAGCCTGCTCCGCCAGACAGCAGACAGCGGTTCCACTGGGTGCTTTCCAAGGCCAGGGCTGCTGCAGGCAGCCTGGGTGTGAGGATGGGAAGCCCGGCAGGTCCCTCCGTTCACTTCCACACACACAGACTTGGACTCTGCGTTCTTTTCAAACTCACTCCCCTTGACCTCTGGATCACCCCCAGGAAAGCAAAGGATTCCAATGGGCAAGAAAACCTTCAATGCTCTGCTCCTGCATTGCTCAGCTACTCCAGGGAAGGAACTGTGACCTTCCTGTCTGTTCAGAAGGCAGGAACTGGGTTCTGCAGATTCGGGTCCCACAGGCCCACGGACACACCCTCAGGAGTGCAGGGCTGTGCAAGGGTTTCTCTGAGTTTTCCGCGCTGGGGTCTGCCGACTCGTTCAAGGGTGAGGCATTATTTACACAGCTTTCACTATTCTCATTGATTGAGCTCTGCCTTCGCTGGCCTGCATTTCCTGATTTATTTGTATTAATAGATCAAACACAGAAATATGGTTGTATGCGTTCCGTCTGTGAGTCTGTGCAGTGTGTTATAACCCCAAGAGCGAGAAACGGATGTATTTTAAAAATTAATGAAAAGAAAATGCCTTGTTAGACTATATTACAGTGCCTATTGTTCTTAAAGTAGTCAGGCTACAAAGGAGCGTAATTTTGGGGGCTCTGGAACATGTAAGAAATGTTTTGACGTAATTCACCCTAAAAGCTTTCATTCAGTAATGGAAAATTACTGAAAATTTGTCAGAAAATTTAATAAAATACTTTAGTTGATGGGGCCAAGAATTCTGGTGGCTTCTGAAACCTCTGTCTTCAAAACCACTGACATTAGCAGGGGGAAAATAAAAATTGGTTAACTTTCAGCCAAAAATAACTTCATACTGAATTCTGCTCTTTGACAGCTTCTTACAAAGCTACACATATTCCCTTCTTCTGGTCCAGCAATACTACTCCTCGATATGTAACTTCCTATCCATGCAAAATAAAAATAAATGCCCACAAGGAAGAACCTACACTTCCATTCATAGCAGGAAAAACAATCAGAACTATGAATGAATATCAACAGGAAAACATATCAAAAAATTTGGTGTATTTAATTAATGTCCTGCTATTCATCAATAAAAAAGTAGAAAATACTGCCATACACAACACAAAAATGAAAACATTATGCTTTGTGAAGAAGATAGACACACAAAATACTACCTATGGCATGATTTCATCTTACGAAATATAAGAAGCAAAACAATTTCAGAGGGCAGAAATCAGAATAGTGTTTGCCTGGGGTTGGAGATAAATTGTGAATATAATTTTCCTTTAGTAGGGAAAAAGTCTAAACATATATGTATATATACCCACATACACATAAATATTCCAAAGACTGTAGCAAAGTACAGTACAAAAATTACTGATACCTTCTCTTCTCACAGATCTAAGTAGGATGTGTGTATATACTGTGTAGCAAAACAAAAGTTTATGAAACAAAATTTACGGTATCAATATTTATATATGTGCCCCCCACATAAATATATTCATGAAAAATGCATATATCATTAATATTAACTACACTATATTTTAGACAAGATAATAACATTTAAATATTTTTGCTCTTAAATAATTATTAAATAAAATGCATGTGTTTTTACTTAAAATATTTCTGTTTTAGAAAACGATAGACATGGCAATTAAGGCTAATTTTATTTCTATCTTCCCCTAGAAAAACATGAACTTTTACATATTCTAACAATTTTTTACAGGTTACATGTGTGGCTCTGAGTGTGTGCTTCAAGGCTCTCTATAATTATTTTTACTATACATTTATGTCTCCAATAAATTTTTTATACTCCTTAATTTTGATTTTTCAATGTATTACGCTTCTTTGCCATGAGATAGTGCTAATCCTTGAATGCATCCTTTTTACAGGCCATTTCTCGATTTTGAAAATCATGCAGTCCTTAAAACAAGCGCAGAGGCGGACGTGCAGGGGGCACCAGGACTGCGGGCTGAGCCCCGCGGGAACTGAGAGAGGGGCGCGGCGGGGGCGGAGCGGCGTGCGCGCTGCTTGGCTCCCCGGAACCCCCACCTGCGGGCCACGCACGGACTCCGGGCACTGCTCCCTCGACAGACAGCTCACTGGACCAGGGGGCCGGCCGTGCCAGCGAACGGGTTTCCCTTTTAGGAGTAGCTTTAAAAAGATCAACTCCGTATACGCGCAACCCATACGATGGACCCCTGCGGACGCTGTGACGCGCGACAGCTTTGACCACAGAGCCAGGGCGCACCTGAGAGGCACAGCAGACTGGACCCGGGGCGACTCGCAGGGGTCATTCTCCCGCACTATTGAAACTCGTGCCTGTTCTTAGCCTCGTCATTTTGATGAATGTGCAGTTCTACTGGTTCCTTATGTAAAAGATCAGCTACGAAAATTTGGTTGTTTTTTTTTTTAAGAGAATAAAACAAGCTGGGCCTAGTGGCACACGCCTGTAATCCCAGCACTCTGGAGGCTGAGGCAGGAGGATCGCTGGGAGTTCGAGACCAGTTTGGGCTATGAAGTGACCTCAAGCCCAGCCTGAACAGCATAATGAGACCCTGTCTCAAAAAGAAGAGGGCCGGGGATCTAGCTCGGTGGTGTAGGCACCTGTCCAGCAAATGTGAAGTTGTGAGTTTGATCCCTGGTGCTGGAAATAAGTAAATAAATAAATAAATAAATAAATAAAGCGAATAAAACAAAACAGAACAAAGCAGATCAGAACAGAACAATGCAAGTAATACAGGACTTCAAAAGGAGAAAACAGGAAATCAACAGCGGCTACCACAGTGTCTCTTGTTTTCTTCCAAATAGTTGTTCATACCTTCACACACAATAAATTCAAACAAAACAAAATAGTATAAAGCCAATCAGAACAAAAGAATGAAAGCATCACAGGCCTTCAAAACCAGACAATAGGAAATCAACAATAGCTATCATAATGTCTCCTGTTTTCTTCAAAACAGCTGTCCATACTTTTACACATATTGATATCAAATAATAGAGAACTGACTAAAACCAATCAAATCAAAGAATAAAAGCATCATCGGACTTCAGAACATAATGACAAGCAATCAGCAATGTCCACCGTAATGTCTCGTTTTCTTCACAGTAGCTGTTCATACCATCACACATAATAAAAATCAGTTCTGGTAAACTCTTTAGAAGTTCTAGGCGTGTATACATGTACATCTACCCTTACTGTATAAGAGGGAAAAACAAAACAAAACACAAGAAAAACAAGAAACAAATGAGACAATAAATAACAATAATGGAGAGTTCAAAACAATAATAACGACTTTCAAAAACGATACCAAAGGTTGTTATTTTGTATAGTTATCTTCAAAAGAGTTACTCAGGCTACCAGATACAGACATGCAAAATTGATCTAATCCTCTGGATGTTAACTGTTTTGTTCCACGAACTAATAGAGTTAGTAGTACAATCATCTTAGCCATCTTAAGTGTATATACATAAATTTATATAATTTTTTTCCCTTCCTTCTTTTCTCGTTTTCCTTGAGTTATTTTTCCCCCTTGGAGCAGTTTCTTACCCTTTCACAAATAAACACTGTATTGTCTCCCTGGTGTAAGAAACTGAAGGAGTAAATAAGATACAGCTACTTAAAATTTGAAGGAAAAAATTCTCATAGACTGTGCTTTCATCTGGAAATTTCCGATAAATATCCAGAGAACATTTTTTTTCCTTTCTTTTTTTTTTGAGACAGGGTCTTGCTACACAGTTCAGGCTGGCCTTGAGCTCACTTTGTAGCCCAGGCTGGTCCAAAGAACAATTTGAGCTCTATAGCATTTCTATTATCATCACCTTAAAGTAGCTAAGGAAACGTGAATGTGAATTTATGTTTTTTCCAATTCACTGTATTAAATCCAGGCCGAAATCACTGTATTAAATCCAGGTCTATTATCCTGAAATCATAATTACTAGTTTGGTGTGAATTAATTAAATGCCCTTAGTCCAGAACTATCGCCTGTTGGCAGCTGACTGCATGTGTGTGTGCATATGTGCCTCTGTGTGTGTGTGTGCATATGTGCCTGTGTTTGTATGTAAAGCAAATTGCTTTTCTACATGAGAAAACAGTGCTAAACTCAACTAATTACAAAATTCTCTATTATGAATGAAGAAAGTAGAAATGCTGCATAAGTCCAAGCAATCAAAGATTTATGTTATATTAATAATAACTCTTAATAATTGTGTATTTTTACTTTATTTCCTAATTTATCAAAGGGTAACACTACTGCTGCTGTAGTATTCAATAAACAAGATTTGCTATTTGGATACTTAGAAAATAAAACAATTAGTCCCATTCGAATGAAATATTTAAAACATTCAATAATATATGCAAATTGAATTGCAAAAAGAACAGCTTTACTTCTGTTTCTCTAGGCAGAGCCTGAGGCTTATTTTTCAGCTTTGGGTCCCGGAATAGCAGGAGGGAATGGAGGCATTTGGTTATGAGATTTAGTAGCAGGATGGCTAATTTAAAAGAGAACAAAAATGGCTGCTCCAACAGTGACGTTTGTGACTTGGATAAACAATAACTTACAGTGTATATTAAAATATAAGAAAGATACAGGTAGGCTGTCAAGTATATGTGTAGGAGCTAAAAACCAAAATAAGAAAAAGAATTTAATCATGTATTAAGGGTTCCACTAGTCTAATTTATCATATTTTTAGGGAATAAATATTTTTAACCCTGTAACTTCAGACTTGTTTATAAAAACCAATGAAAACAAGGAATGGATTGTAATGGATGGAATTTATACCTGGCGGGTGATATTTAAAAACCGACAAAACTTTCCATTCCCGGAGGCCCTGGCGTCCATCAGTGTTCTGGACAGAAGCGTTCCTGGAGTTGGAGGCGGAGGAGCTCGGTCCTTGGTGGGCTCTCTCCTGGGTGCCCCCCACCGCCACTGAGCAGCCTGCAGTGCAGACACCAGAGGCCTCGTCCACAGCCCTCAGAGTGAGGAGTGGACGCTGGCAGAGCCCTGGCTGAGATGTCCTGGACAGACTCAGAAGGCAAACCGTGCTCCTCAGGGAAGTCGGTAATCCTGTGCCCACTGCCGGTCTCTGTGCCTCAGTTTACTCTCCTGACATGCGTGTTTAACAAGCCCTGTCTTCCAGCTTCTCAGGATCGTGGCGTAGGTCAAAAGATAAAGCAATGGAAGAGCCTTGTGGGTGTCAAGCGCCACCCAAATTCATAACATTTTGTGTCCTTTAGTCGTTCTCCTATGCTGTACTTTAGACAGATAATTAGAGAAGATTTGAGGTTTTTTTTTTTTCTAATTGTATATATTACTGTCTAATTTGGACACGAGGATACTAATTGGAGACTCTGGTTTTTTTTCAATTAGCAGTCCAGAAGCAATTCCCATCTCTGACCCAGCGCCCCGGCCTTAATGAGACCACACGGTCACCTGCTGGTAGCTCCGGAGGGACAGGGGCAGCAGCTGGTCCTTAGCGGGAATCTAATCACCTCTGCACAGTTTGTCCTGCAAACTCTCATCTTCCAGTGACAGTAACAACATTACAGCATTCTAATTCACTTCTGCCGAGGAGGGGAATCTCAGGCTTTCTTTTCACTCCTTAGGCTGTTGTCAGGGTCACCAGTACACAGGCATACGGAGACTCCCATGTACTGCCAGGCAGGGGACGTGTCCACACAAACCCCTTCTCTTCCTCACTGGAGCGGAAAGAGCATCTCTTGACCTCCTAAGAAGCTTACAAAGCTGTCCAGCTTTTAATGACAAACAGCAGCGTGTCATGGTGACCTGCTGTGGACGTGAGCCATAGACCTGAGGGTGGAACACAGGCAGCCACCTCCATGCCGAGACTGGCGCTTCTGCACCTTAGCAGAGGGGCAGAATTCCCTCCACGTGAACCAATGCAAAAGTGACTAAAAGGCTCAGCTTCAAATCTGATCCTGAACATTATTTTTAACTCTTTAAATGTTTAATAAATATACATTTTGTGGGTACAATAAGTATATACATGTACATACTATACGTGTAGGATGAGAGTTAGGTTCTATTTTTACTAAAGTTCTTATTTCACTCTACTAATGGCTTGATTTCATTCACAATTTTTCATAAAGCTGTAGAATTTACATTAAAACGGTGGAGGCTAATTGTTCACTTCACCAAATTTGGTTTTTGCTACATCCGTGTCACACAGGTTATATCCAAATCACTTGGACTCAAATAACAAACTATAATTAGATGAAGAACTCCATGAGCAACTCTCGTGTTTTTCAGTTAAAAAAAATACATTTAACCAAAATTTAAATGGCTTAAGACAACTGACCTATTATTATTCAGATTCTAAATCCGTATAATGCCCTTCAAATTTGCTTCTGCGACTGCTATTTTTACTAAAGAATGATTCAGTGTGATTTTGAAATCATTCTCGCTTCTTAGAGTTACCATCACGCCTCCTTGCATCAATCTATATTTATCCCAAAAGAGCTCGACCATACGAGATTACAGTTAACTAGGAGGGATAAACTCGAGAGACCAACTGTAGAGTCAAAAATAATGGATTACATTACTGAAAATTCTGAGAGTGGATTTCACATACTCTAAGGACAAAAAATATTACATACGTCAGGTGAAACATGTGAACTATCTCGATTTTTGCCATTCTCCGATACATAAATATTTCAATGCAGCATGCATGTGACAAATGTACACAATGCTTACTTATCAATATTGATTTTTAAAAAGAAAAACCTACTTTATAAACAAAAATGATCTCCAATAATTGCCTTACAAAATTTTTCCAGTTTTATCAGTGAAGGAACCTCAGATTAATACACACACGTTTCTCTCTCTTCTTTCTTCTCTCTTCTTCCCCTTCTCCCTCCCTCTCCCTTTCCTTCTCCCTCTCTCCTCTCTCTCTCTTCCTCTCCCTCTCTCTCTCCCACACAGTTTCAAAGGAAACCCACAGAATACATCCCCACCGAGTACATTTCAACCAAATATATCTGGGGAAAATCAAAGTGGGAAACGGAGGCCACTGCCAGCTTCTCAGGACCCAGCACAGTCTCTGGCTGCTACTTTCCATTCCATGAAAGCTGTCATAAATCTCTGTCCTCTGATCCACTTGCATTTGGCATTAGCGGTGGGCAGATTATTTATTGAAGAGATTTCTGTCAGACTGGGGTTAAGATGTCCTAAAACTCCCTAGTGGCCAATTCATCACAACACAATTTAGAGAGTGAAGAGAGCCACAATAGACCTCAGGAGCCACGCGGAAGTGAGTGATAGGTGAGCCAAAGCCCCCGGCTCGATCTGAAGAAAGCAGACAACATATACCGAGGCTGTCAATCACACCGGCGCCTCAGCGCCCATGAATATGAAACAGGGAACAAACAGATTGGTTTTTCTCTCCCTGTTCCCAATAGCTATAAGATGGATTCCAACACTAATGAGCTTGTTGCTGTGTACAGGCCAGGAAAGTATATATGCCAGCAAAGTTTTATCTCCAGCTCTCTCTTAGAGTCAAAGAAACAAAACAGGCATTATTTCTGAAATAGCAAGGGTTGTGAGGTGTCTCACTGTTATCAAATTGCTCCCTTTCTAGCCACTGCTACATTCTGCACAGTGTGAAACCCATAAATCTTGCCCCTTCATTTCTAAAAATTAGTAAACTAAAGTCTATTTTGGGAATCGTCTGACCAACATTTACAGCATAACCTAAAAACCTCCCTGGTGGAAGTGTGACTCTTAAATCTCTGTAAAACTCACTTGAAAAAATTAAAAAGAGATGCTAAAAATAAGCAAATGACACAATGTGCACCAGAATTCTATCTGGAGATAGTAGGCATGAAGTCAGTCAGACTTTCTGAACTGAAATACAAAAGCAACTTTTCACACAGATGCTAATGTAAATAAAATTGTGCTCCCCAAGAACCAAGCCTGGCCTATACACATACTTGTTGAGGAAATGGCTCGAGAAGCCAAGTAATAACGCATTTCTTGCTTTGCTCTATGTTCAGGGCAGCTCTATGTAAATTCATACTGAAATTGGAACAGTTGAGAAGTATAATTGTAATCTTTACTGAAATACTCCTTATGCCCTATAGGCATCACCTCTTGCATGTTACACATGTACTGGAAGAAGTCACCAGAGGAGCAATGAACAGCTCTGGAAAACTGTACCATGTGATGCTAAGCTGTCTCTGAACCGAGGCTTCCCCTGTTCGAGTGGACCCTGAGACTGACCCCTCCAAGGCCAGGAAGCCATGGGACAGTACATTTTAAGGCTGACCTATGGCTTTGGTATAGAGACAGCCCCAAAGTTGGAAACTCAAGACGAGAATGGATGGAATAGCCCTGTATCTGGGGATAGAAGAAAGACAGACTGAGGTTTAGAACATGGGTTTCTGTATAGCAATGACTATCATATCAATGTGAGTAGGAAGGGATTTCAAGCATTCACACCCTATGAGCTAGTAAACACTCCCTGTTTCTAGGAATAATTCTAATTAGGGAAGGGAAAGTCTATCATACAAAGTTGTTCAATGGAATCGCTTCACTTTTATATTGTTTCTTTTTTCTATTAAATTTTTTTGTTTTGTTTTTAAGACAGTGTCTCACTCTGTAATTGAGGTTGGCCTTGATATGTAGCCCAGTCTGTCCAAACTCACGGCAATCCTCCTGCCTCAGCTTCCCGAGTGCTGGGATTACAGGTGTGTGCCACCACGCCTGGCTTACTCCTATTAAGATTTGAAAATAGAAAACTTTTGAAATAATATAAAATTGTTCAATTAATGTTGTTTAATGAATGGGGCAGTTATGTATTAAAATAAGTAAAATACTAGTAGTACACATAGTAGAACAATTAATGAGACTTTCTAGGTACCCAGCACTGTGCTAAAATTTCCCCAGGTCTTTAGCTATGTGATACAGTCTTCACAGGTCTGTTAGATAATGTTCATATAGGGCATTTTCATTTGTATTTTTTGTTGTTGTTGTTTTCTGTATGTCTGTACAGCATCTCTTTGTTGTTAACTTTGGCATAATTTTCGTTCCAAGACTACTTCTAGAAGTCCCTTTCTCAATCCACACGGGAGCAGTAAGGTTTGGCTAAAAATGCATGTAACCAGAACTAGTCAGTATTCCACAATCTGACCAAAATGATGGGTGCTAGAAAAGACAAGTCTCCCAAGAACTGTCAGATCTAGCAAAGACTGTATTTTAGAGGATTCACAGTTCAGTTTGAAACTCAGAAGTACAAAGTGTCAAGATTGCATTTCATGCAATATTTGGGTCACACTTTAAAAACTGATTCATTGTTTATCTAAAATTTCTATATAGCCAGTGCACTGAATTATGTCTGGCAATCCTACAAGAGAAATATATTTCTCAGGGTTGTGGAGGTGGGGAAGTTGGAGATCAAGGCACCAGCAGCTCTCCTGTCTGGTGAGGGTGCACTTCCTGGCTCACAGACGGTGCCTTCCCATGGTATACAGGCCCTGTGAGCTCTGTTCTGTGAGGGCACTGACTGCTGTGTGGGGAGTCCCACCCTCATGGCCTAATCACCTGGTGAGGCTCCACCTCCTTACCCCATGCCCCAGGAGTTAGGGTACTAACAGATAAATGGTTGGGGGAAGTCCATAAGCATTTAGCCCATAGCTAACCTGGAATAATTCCTACTCATAATTGCAAAGAAAATTACCATCCCCTTCAGAGACAGCCTTTCTAAGCCTACTACCAACGGCTCTAGGTTGTGATAATGCTTGGCATTCAGTATATAATCCAATATGGCTCTTGCATGCACGCTGTGCCCCCTCCTTAATTCCTCATTGGATAACAGGTGCCTCCA
Source organism: Cuniculus paca (assembly GCA_004365215.1). NCBI lineage: Eukaryota > Metazoa > Chordata > Mammalia > Rodentia > Cuniculidae > Cuniculus > Cuniculus paca. Next base: position 6,224 of record RJWT010021432.1, on the reverse strand, counting down.
GGAAGCACCGGGGGCTGGGCTGTGGTCTGGACTGTGTCATCAACCATCAAAACTCCCTGCCCTGAAAGAAGAGGGCCACCTGAGCCCACACAGGGACTCCGAGGACAGCACAGCACACAGCCACCAGCCTGCAGCTACTGGAGTCTGGAAGGAAACTACAGCATCAGAAACCATACCCAATACCCCGTAATTTATAACTATGGGCATATTTAAAAGGAAACGCAGTGTAAACATTAGCAACAAATCCTCAAAACACAATGCATTCTATTTACAATCTATCAGAATTACTCCTTACAACAAGGTAGGTATCCAAAGAGTCAACGAAGTTTTCTACTTCCTAGTAACATCCTATGTCCTAAAAACACTGTAAGCCTCCAAATGATTTAACTCTTTCAAAATAAGCAGAAGAGTGGCACACACACTTTCAGCACTGTCTGGAGAAACATCAGGAGAAAAAAACATCACCTAAGTTATCATCCAAAGGATAATTAATTTAAAGAAAGTACAATACAAGTGGTTATATCAGGATCATTATGCTATGCAAGGGATCTTCTCATTTCACCCTAAATACATCAAGAATCTGATCTGTTTATAATTCTTTGAAAAATTATACTATATTCCTTAAAACCTGCAACATAATTTAGCATTGACTTATATTATCTAGTATATCATATAATGGAGTTCTAACGTAATTCATATGAGTTCTTTTATAACCATTTAAAATGTCTGTTACCTTTGTGATTTACTTATTATGTAATGATACTTAGGCACTAAATTTTCATTAATAATTCCTTATAATCCAATACCATAGTCTTTGAAAGGCATTATGTATATAATTTTTTAAACCATGATTTCTTCTTTTATGTCAAAAGACCTTTGACAGGGATCATTCTCTTGCAGGATAATTTTCAGAATTTGCATCACCTAAAAAAATACTTTTTCATTATTTGTGTTGAAATTTTGCATCTTGATCTTATAATTAGATGCACTTACTATGGTATGCCATAGAAAATTCTGTTCATACCAGATTCTTGTACAGTCCAATTAAATCAGGCACCTAAAACTAACAGACACACACAAAAATACTAACTGCACTTAACTAGTCAAAAGCAATGTTGCCTCAATTTAGACCTTCTAATTAATTTACATTTCTCTTTATAGCAGGTTGGCTAAGCTGTCTAATAGATCTATGGCTCTTCCTCTGTTACTATATACAATGTGTACTATCTTCAACATGAAAAGATGCTAACTTGTGACCTTCAAAAGTAAGTAGACCTTTTATCATATAGGGTTCTACAACCTAAACTATACTTACCTATGCCATAGAGAGAGACTTGGAAATAAGCAAATGTGATCTGAAGAGTGTCTCTAGTGAACTGTGTGGTAGAAAGAATCTCTCATGAGCTATATGTCTGCCAAGTATTGATTTAAAGAGAAACTGCAAGGCCTAGAAGGACCTGATAGAGAGGTCATGTGAAAACCAGAAGTGAGAGACCAGCAAAACTGAAAAGCAAGCCGATTTCCAGTCTGAGACAGAGGTCTGTCTCCGCACGGCACTGCTGCACTGAACGCCTATTATGACACACATTTAAAGGAAGAGTCGGTGTCTCACCCTGCCTTCCTTTGCCCTCACATTCACTCCTCTTATTTTCAAATATTCCTGATATTGTTTAAGTTTCTCACCATACAAAGCAAATCTTTCAAGACAGAATAATAACAGTGGAATATGAAGCAGTTTATCAAAATCAATTTGGCTTGCTACATATTCATGAGCTATTTCACTGTAAACAGTCCACACAAAAATCAAACTGCTAATTTATTCTTCCTCAGATATAACGTTCTGGAGCTTAAAGCATCACAATAGAAATGCTAGTTTTCACCTGAGAATGGCTTTATTTCTCCAAGAACTTCAACCATCCAAAGCCCAGATTCCTAGCCAAATTAAGTAACTAGAGCAAGTCAAGGAGATGATGACTTGGGGAGCACACAAAGGTCTATAAACAAGCAGCCAAAAAAGCCAGTAAATACACCTAAAACAAAGAAACAGCTAGGGGCTTTGGACCTTTCTGTGTGTTTTTTTATGTTTTGTTTTTGGATTTGCAGTGCTGAGGAGAAACGCAGGCCCGGCGGGTCCTGGGCAGGTGCCTGCTCTACCACTAAGCACCAGCACCCGGCCCTCCACGCCCAACCGCCTGGGCTTCGAGGGCCCACCACCAGAGTGATGGGCATTAAAAGGAAAGAAGAAAAGGAAAGGGGAGATCCTGGGGAGTACCCCTGCCACTGCATTTTCCACAAAGATGATGTTGGCTCCACTTTTGATCACATTACATGATTTTAGTTTTATGCCAAAGCAGTGAATAGGTAATTATCTTCTAGTTACTCACTTTATAAAGTGCTATTTCCTTACTGTTCATGGTATCTTTGACCACCTGCATCAACAAGAAAAACTCAGGGTTTTTTATTTATATCATCTCTGATGAGCCTGGCTTGTGAGGGATTTTTAAAATCTATTCCTCTTAACCCTCACTGTTCTAACACTTAAATATACTCTGCATTAACCACAAGCCAAATACATCAAATGACAGTATAGAGAAGCTACATCAGCAGAGACAGAAGCCAATCAGAGCATGCAGAAATCAATATTTTTACTTAAAGCTACATTAATATCTATTCCTACTGTATATACTATATCTAGATATATATATGTGTGTAATATATATATATATAAAATAATATAATGGTGTGTGTATGTAATGTGTGTGAGGATAAAAAGTGAGCATGTCTTTGACAGAAACAAATTTGACATCCAGGTTTGAATAAATTTGATATGTTACCAAAGTCAAATGAAAAGAAATTAAAACAGAGATAGAAAATTTCATTATAGATAGAGCTAGCATTTCAATAGTTTTACTATTATTATAATGTTGCCAAAAGTACAATTATCTACCAATATTTTTGGTGAGGTTTCACAAAAAAAAAATTTCAGCATTCTGAGCATAGTTCTATCTTAACTAATTTAAAAAGAAAGAAAACTAAATTTAAAGTCATTAGAATAGTTTTAGGGGCAAAATATCAATAATCTTTCACTTTAAAAATAATCTTCTGGCTCTTTCTTTATCACAGTGAACTTGGCCATCACCATCACCACATGCGAGAGTATTCTGCGATCTCATTTAATGTGGGTGACACTGCCCAAGGGGGACACCAAGTTCAGTTTAATTCCCAGAATGACCTTTGGACTAGCTACTACTTTCCTTCTCATTTAAGGATGAGAAAACTGAGGCTTTGAGGGCTGCGCCTTTTATTCAAGTTTATACAACTCATAAGGGTGAGTCAAGAGCAAATGAAAAATTTTCTTCTAGACTTAGAACCATGAAGCCTGAAGACATTGCTTCTCTCTCTAGTCAATGCCAAAGGAATCTGCAGACTTTATTCCAGATTTCCTTCTGCTTGACCAGATCTCTTGGTAAAAATAAAAATAATGATGGCTTTTTGTAGAATAAAGGTGCAGGACTTCCTTCACACCAAACATTTACAGACTTTTTGCTATAAATGTATTAATTATCACGAAACAATAGACCCCGGAAGAGTCATCTGACTTCTGATTTGATGCAGAATTTCTTTTTTTTCAGGAGGAGCAAAGCAATCACCACCACCCATACCCTTCTCAGCCTCACGTGGACGGCGTGTTTTCTCAGGGTTTGTAAGGCAGTCCAGGCCACATGATGTCATGAGCCAACTAAAGTCTTAAACAGAAACATGCTTTGAGTCACTTTTGAAAAAATACAGCAGTATTATCAAAAAAATAAATAAATAAATAAAGATATTTGCCTACAGCTTCAGCTTAGAGCAAGGAGCACGGGGGCCTCTCCCTGGGGTCCTGACTTGGGCCTGCGTTTTCCTCCCTTTTGGGAGCCAGACAGTAATCATACATCATACACTCTTATCAACAGACTTTACCAAAACTTGCACAGTCATCAAATGATAATGCTGTAGCCCAAAGAATTTCTGCTTGCCCAAGGTGGTTACCTAGTAAATACATCTCTCAAAAAATATTAGAGCTGTGCGGGGACAGTGGTGCCTTGTCGGAGACACACGGCCCACTTATTCACATGGATCGAGGTAGGACAGGGCAAATCCTTGGGATCCCCCAAGAAATGGATGGTTTATATCACCAGCAACAGTATGATGACAGAAGATGCTTGACAAAAGCATTTACGCATTTCTTAAATTTGGAAACCTGTTGGTTGATTCTGTATGCAATTTGTTTTTCAGTTTCTGCACTGCATACAGACGTCCTGGCCCTTCCAACCCCACAGTCCGGCAGCAGTGGGAACAGAGAGTGATCAACTGGAAGCTGCTTGAGAGTTTTGCTATTATGTCCAAGCTTTAATAGGGAACAATTAAAATACCATCCACTATCGCATGTATTTTTTAAACAAAGAATTATCACTATAGTTTTAGGCGATATTAATTATTTTAGAAACATTTTCAAAGCAATATATTCATTTTCTTTGGCCACAAAAAGTTTTCACTGTTTGGTTTTTCAACTGTAAATTTTTATGAGTGAGAAAACTCAGAATTGAACAAAGTAACTTTAAATCTATATGCACTTAACTAAGAATTTCAAGCTTGATCCTTTCATTCCAGCTACATTTTAATTATGGACTTTCACTTTTCAAATTTTGATTTAATTTTATCTTATTCTGATGAAAATAATATTTAAATATCACTAGTTAATGGTGCCTACCCAAGAGTAAAATATTCATGTAAAATACATGGAAGGTGAAAAAAAAATTAATGTAAAAGCTTTCAGTCCACTTTCACATGTAGAATCTTCATGAAATAACTTCTTTTTCTTCTGATACTATTAAGATGAGTATTGATTTGTTAAATTGTTTTCTCTAAAAACAATACATAGCTTTCCAGCATAGCAGAAGCTACAGTCACTAATGAAAAGCTTGCATATGTGCCGGAGTAGCAGTCCTGAGCTTTCCCACCACAAAAAAAGGCACGAAGCTACCACTCTCCTTGTTGATATGTGTGAGCACCTGGAGAAAGTCCCACGACGGCTGGTAATCAATACCAAGAAGCGGCTTAAAGTAAAGACTTCATTATCCAGGTTCGATGGAAATCAATAGAATGACAGGAATTATTTTTTTAAAAAACCCACAAGACGTAGATTTTATAATCAAATATCAATAGAACTCCACTACAGACAATTAACTGGCTGGATCCAGACAGACTTTTATGGAGCTTGGTGGAGGTCAGCAGCAAGAAGATGTCACAGACAATGATTCTGGTACACTGCGTTTCTCAGGTATTTTGGTCTCATGACCCATTTACACTCTTAAAAGTTACTAAGGAACTCCAAAATGTTTTGTGTGTTGGGTTCATATCTATTGAAAATTACTAAAATTTCAACTGAAAAAAATCTAAATCAGTATTTCATTCATTACATGATTAGTGACACTTTAATATTAAAGTAATTAGACTTTTAAAATGTGAAAACAATGAGATGAATAGCAGAGATAGGGAGATGGGAGGCAAGCATTTTTATGGCCTTTGCAGATGATTGTGGGTCATCTTGTAGCACCGCATTAAAACTCCACACATGAATGATTCTAGTTTTCTGCAGGTTAGGACCATGCAGAATCTCAAAATTCAGCAAGGAACATGAGCGTTGCTCATTACGCTGAAGCACATGGCTCAGTCTCACGCAGAGCCATGTGTCTTGCAGTGATGCATGATCTACTCCCTGAAGGACCTGCCAGAGCGTGTTGGGGACCCCCCACCCCACTTGTCACAGGGCCACACTTTGAGAATCGCTATTCAATCACTGAGTAAATATGAAACCAATGGCTTTGGGAGACCAAAGACTCACTCCTGACACTTTTTCGGCAATAGATTCTCAGCGCTAAGGCCGGGCTTTGGATTTCCAACCCCAAGGAGACGCACTGTCACCCACCCTTTTGATAAACTGTGGAACCAGGTTGCTGCCACAAAGAGGCCTACCTTTACTATAAATTCTGACAGCACATTGCAAGTATTTCAAGACAAATTATATTTTCTGTACTATTGCTTTTTCGGTAAGTAGTGATGATTTTGACATAAAGAAAAACCTATGGCAGTCTGAAAATCTGAGCAGTTTTGGGTGGTAAAAGATAAGTTGGCTGGTGCACGCCTGTAATCCCAGAACTCTGGAGGCTGAGGCAGGAGGATCA
>RJWT010021431.1:0-17594 GCA_004365215.1 Cuniculus paca | reverse complement strand
ATTTGAAAGCAAGAGTCATAATATTGATTGTCTTTTTGGCAATTTTGACTAAATCTTTTGATCTTCTTTAGCTTTAGATTTCAAGCCTTGGTTGTTGAACATCAAAAGTTCTGTTATACCAGTTTTGAAGTCTTTTAATATTAACCATAGTAATTTTTTTGGATATGAAAGTCAGTGTAATATCCTATCTATCTTCTAAAGTATGACTTATTATAAAATACTATTTAGGTGGCCTGTTAGAAGTTGTGTTCCTGAAGCACGCTTACAGACAACAGTTGCAACATTTCTCAAGAAAAAAAATATAGTGAGAACAATATCTAATTATCCTGAGACATTTAGGAGCACATAAACATAGACCTAAAAAAGGCTATCACTACAAACATTTTTGTTTTAGAGAAGTAGTATGGCAAACTGGTTTTCTTTTTCCTCTTGTATTTAGAATGCTTATATGCTTGGGGAACCTAAATGCAATTAACATACCATGAAGTTAGCAATAATTAAATTACAGTTACATAGAAGATTTTTTACATATCAATTTAGCTTTTTACTTTAGAGAAGAAATTTAGACTATGGCTTCAGAGTATAGCTATTTTTGTGGTTTACAAAGATATTTTATGATACGAGCAAAAAGTTAGCAAACAGTAGAGAGCTTAAAAAGAACTATTAGGAATCTTGGCACTAAAGAAATCAATAACTGTAATTTAAAAATAGGTCAGGAAGCCTTAACAACAGAATTGATCAGGAAAGGGAAATAATTTCTGAGCCTGAAGATAAGTCTTTTGAAATAACCCAGTCAAATAAAGTAAATAAATAAATAAGATCGAAAGAATTCTAAAAGACATGCAAGACAACATTAAGCAAATGAATGTTCCTATAATAATAGTTCTAGAAAGAAAGGAGAATGGAAAAAACATAGAAACCTATACAGTGAGATAAATCAAGAAACTTTCTTAATCTTGGGAAAGGTAGGAATGTCCAGATCTAGAAAGCTCAAAAGATATAACAGATTTGACCAACAAAGATTCTCTCTGAAGCACATTATAATCAAAACTGTCAGAAGTACAAAACAGAGAATTTTAAAGATAGCAACAGAAAACTCTTAAATCAGTTGTAAAGATGTCTCTATTAGAGCATCAGCTTTCTCTGCAGAAAGTTTTTTGCAAGAAATGCTTAAAGAAGCAAAGCAAAAGGATGGCAACTACCATCAGAAAAACAAGTGAAAATACAAAAGCACACATTTGAGCAGATATACAAAAAAGAAGTGGAATCAAAACCAATCAATATAGAACACTGCCAAGTCAAAAAGATGAATTAAAGAGAAAGAACGAATGAAGGTTATTCAAAACAACAGAAAGAATTATAAAATGATAAGACCGTCTTTATTATCAACAACAACTTTGAACGTAAGTGAATTAAATCCTCAATTAAAAGGTATAGAATAGAAGAATGGTTTAAAACTAAAAGTAAAATGAAGTCAAATCAAAGAAAGAAAGAAACAAACGAAGTAGATCCAATTACGTGCTATTGTCAAGAAACTCACTTCATCAATAGAGAACAATGCAGACTGAAAATTAAGAGGTAGAAAAAGGTATACCTTTCAAATGAAACCAAAAGTGAGCAGTAGTAGTTATATTTATATCATATAAAATAAAATTGAAGTCAAAACTACAAAAAGAGGCAGAAGTTAACTATATAAGGATAAAAGTATCAATTCATCAAGAGGAAATAATAGTTCACCTACATATGTACCTAGTAATATAACGCTTGAAGTATTTAGCTCTAAAAGGAGAGAGACTATAGCATAATAAGAGCTGGAGACTTTAATACTTTTTTTAAAAACCCTTTAGACAATAAATCAACAAATAAACATCAACATTATACTATACTGTAGCCCAAATTAACTTGACAAATATTTACACAACTTTTTATCTGAAAGCTGCAGAGAACATGTTTGTCATGAGAAGCTGGAAGAGACCAAATAAAAGTCCACAAAACAAGTTGAAACCAATTCAATAAAGTCGAAATACAGCATGTGTCTTCTCTGACCCCAATGGAATAAAACTAGAATTTAACAAGAGGAACTTTAGAAATGTAGAAATACATGGAAAGTAAACAACTTTCTCTCAAACAACCTGCTGAAAATGAATCAATGAAATAAAAAAGGAAATGACCAAGTTTCTTGTGTGTTTCAGTGGTAGAGTGTGTGTCTAACATGTGAGATCTGGGTTCAAAACTGATCACGAAACAAAACAAAACTGCCCCCCTCAATAGCAAAACACAGTCAAAAGTCCCATAAACCCCTTCAAACCCTAAAATACCTCCAACAACTACACAATGCAACAGACAAAAACAACATTTTTTGAAAAAAAAAATCAAGACCTATAGGATCTTAAATAAAATGTGCTAAGAGGGAAATTATAGCAATAAAAGACTATATAAAAAAAGAAAGATTTAAAATTAGTTACATGGTGATATAACTCAAAGAACTTTTCTTTGTTAAAGCAAGGAAAAAAGAACTTAAAATGAGCAGAAGGAAAGAAACGAAAATCAGAAACAAATGAAATAGCCTAAGAAATGTGCAGAAAATCAGTGAAGAACTTATTTTTAAAAAAAGATGAACAAAAAAATAATTTACTAAACTAGCTAATAAATATAAAAAGAATTTCCAAATAAATAAGATCAGAGAGGAAAAAAGAAGCATTACACCCAACACCACAGAAATAGGATCATTTGAGACTACTATAAACAAATATATGTCAACATACTGAAAATGGCTATATTTCTGAACATGAACAGCTAACCAAAATTGACCTATGAAAATATTAAAAACCTGAGCATGTCAATAACAAGCAATGGGACTGCATTAGTAATAAAAGTCTTCCAATGAAGAAAAGCTCAGGACTGATGCTTCATAGCAGAATTCAACACTTTTCAAAGTATTTCAAACTTATTGTATAGAGCCAGCATTACCCCAATACAAAACCCAGACAAAAACAACAAAAAAGAAAAGTACAGACTAATATTCCTGAGGAACATAGATATAAACATTCTCAACAAAATACTGGCAAACTAAGTCCAACAACACATAAACAAAATTATGCAACATGATCAAATGGCATTTATCACAGTGATAGAAGGATGGTTCAACATACGGAAACCAATTAATGCAATACACAACCCAGTAAAATGAAGAATAAAAATCACATGATCACCTTAAGAGGTACAGGGTAGACTGGAAACGATTTGCCAATCTCTAGTATGCTGGATTTTGTTTTTCATCTGACTACATTCAGTTGTTTAGCCCTTCTTTGTGTGTGTGTGTGTGTGTGTGTGTGTGTGTGTGTGTTTGTGTGTGTTTTTTGTGTTTAGTCCTTCTTTAGGTATGGAATAATTGAAATGAAGTGATTTTTGACTACCAGTCTCATCATTTTTGTTTCAGTTTTGAACTTTCCAAATTCTTCAGACTTATTATATAGTATCCACACATGTTTCATGCAGCCAAGATATATAAAATATTTTAATTCGGAAAGCATATTCACTTTTTCCCAGTCCATTTGGAAAGTATTTCTTTGTCAATAACGTACTGCCACAAATCTGCATTACTTTACTAAAACAATTTTTTGCATGCTTATAATATGTCAGACACTGCTCAAACATTGATTGAAAACCCCCAGTATCCTTTTGTAAGTGATAAACCTGATGGTGAGAAGGTCTAAGAACCTTGTTGAAGGCCTCAGAGCTGTGAAAGTTGGGGTTTTCAGATGGCATTTTCTGGGCATTATCACCATACCCATGAGAATCTCCAGCTTTGCTTTTGAGGATTTGCCTGAAGTTGCTAAACTAAAAAATAGCATATGCTGTAGAAGAATATGTTGTGTTCTTTTTAGTTTTTCATGGTAAATTTACACGATCTAGCCTCTGGGTCCCATGTTCACTTTAATCATGTCCTTGAATTTGGTTAGTCTTTATGTCTGTAATGAAAATGCAGAGAAGATAATGGAAGAAACTTCAATGCACATTACTAAGTGCAAGTAGCCAATCAGAAAAGTCTACTATATGCTCCTAAATGTGTACAATTCTGGAAAAAGCAAGCAAAAAAGGAAACAAAAAAGACATCTGTAGTTTCTAAGGATTTGAGGTGAGGGAGAGATGAATAGTTTCAGCACTAAGAATTTTTAGGGCAATAAAAATACTCATTATATTGTACTATCGGGTGCATATCATTATACATTTCCTCAAATCCATAGATATATAACACCAAGAGCAAACCCTAATGCACATTATGTACTTTGAGGGACTGTGGTGGGTCAGTGTAAGTTCATCAATTGTAGCAAATGCAGTAGTCTGGTGGCAGGTATTGGTAATCAAGCTGTATTCAGATGCATGTGTTAGGATAAGAGATAGATGGAAAAACTGCTCAGTTTTGCTCTGACTGTAGCACTGATCTCAAACATATAGTTTTAAAAAATGTAGTTGAAGGGCTGGGGATCTAGCTCAGCGACCTAAGCGTCTGCCTGGCAAGTGCAAAGTTGTGAGTTCAATCCCCAGTGCTGCAAAAAAAAAAAAAATGTAGTTGAAAGTAGCATGGCTTGGTGAGTGTTCTTTGGAAATGATGAGGTATATACTCTTTGGAAATGATTCCTGTTCCCTCTTTTAAGTAAATGGACACAGCACATTCAGTTCCACCCTCAGAAGTCTCCTTTCTCTTTTCCTCTCATCATTCCTCTGTTTTATTAACAAAGATTTAAGCAGAAAGTAAAAATCTATTGTGTGTTTGTGTATATAGGTGATGATTTCCTATCACGGGAAAGAGAAAAACTACAATTATGATTTGGGCCAAATACAAGAATTGTTTTGGTTTCTCCCTTCTTCTAGTTCAGGATTTTCATTGTTGGAGGTAGAGAATAGTGAAGGAGAATTAGAGGGTCAGCTAGAATAAAAATGAAATTCCCACAGTACATGTGAAAGACACATTTTTGTCACCTAGTATTTTTCTTTATAATGATACCTGTTTTTTTAAATAAATATTAATCATCAAGAATTACAACCCACTTGTAATTCTTGGAAGGTGCTTTTTTTTTTTACCCTCCGCCCCCATAAGTCACTTCTGGAATTTAGTCTCTGCACAAAATTTTATATGTCAAAGATTACAGCTCCAAAAATTCATCAAACCAAACAACTCACAATGGTATTGAAATGGAACATTCAAATATGTGAACAAACCTAGTGACTTTTCTTGATTTTTAATTCTATTAGTTCTTTGAAAAGAACCATTGGCAAGTGCAAGATCCTGAGTTCAATTCCTGGTACCAAAACAAAACAAAACAAAACAAAACAAACAAACAGTTAATATTCATATGATTTGATCATTTTCACATGTCTGGTAATGTAAGCAACTCTTCTGAAGATAGTAATATGCAATATGACAACCATTGTTAAATTCCTATCATCTTGTTTGGAAGCCTATATTGTTATTGTTTTGGGTTTTTTGTTGTTCTTGTAGCTGATCGTTTGTCTCTTTTATTTCCTGTTTTTCTTTTCTGTTTTTTTTTTCCTAGTTAAAAAAAAGAACATAGATGGATAATTCTTCCCAGGCACACTGCTAAAATTAAAAGAGCAGTGTGGGGTGGTGAATGGCAAAATAATGTCATGAAGCACTTAGAGCACTGGTTCCTCATGTGATGGAGAAGTGGTGACTCAGTGGGAGTCAGAAACAAACAGGCCAGGCCATCAGATGATGCTTCCAGATTAGCCGCAGTGAAGGGATGTGGCAGCACTGACTGCTGTCTACAAGTTGGAGAGGTTAGGAGAGGGACAGGGTCAGGCAGGATGACTCCCAGCTGCTCCATTGGCCTGTGATTCACTAGCTGAGTCTCCATCACGCTTCACACACTCTCCTCCCTGTCCTGGGTGATTGCTCATTTTGGATGCAGTCACTCAGCAAGAGCTACTGGACATTGAATAGTTGAAGGATGTGTGGTACCTAGGAAATGTTCCTTTATTGATAATATATTTCAGTCATGTTGGGATGAAATTGATTCCTGAGGACAAGGCAGGAAAAGGGCATTTCAGGGTGGACAAGATGGATTTAAGGAGGGGCCCAGATTTGTATTTGTGCCATACAAGTTACATATCCAACTGTTTGCTGGTAGTTTGTTTAAAAATTTAACAGTCCCTGAGAGCTGTTGTTGAGCACTAGGGATCACTGGTACTGTTTTCCTACACATCAGACTGTCTTCACTATGGATAGCATAATTGTTAAAAGATTTCATAAGAACAGCTGGAGAATTTAAAAATATTTTTAAAAAAAGATTTAATTAAATAGTAGTCAACTTCTGTACTCATGAGAAATTGTATTGGAAAACTTTCCCATATATACTGTATTATCTCTCTGGCATCTATCTATCTATCTATCTATCTATCTATCTATCTATCTATCTATATTGCAGGCTGGTATGTATATATGGGATAGTTGAGGAGGAAGTAAGCCAAATGAAAAGCTATTCATGACCATGGGCTATACATAGGTTTAGTGGTTATCAACATTGCACTTGTAGAAATTAAGTCATAGACTCATCTTTAAAAAGTATCTTTTATCATTCACTCAGGATACACATGCAGAAAGATAAGCAGGATCATTTGCCAGTCAGAAGCCAGGTAACTATTCATCTCAGTGGTGAGTAGATTAGTTTGAAAATTTCTCTTTTACATGTGTACAATCCATAAACTCACTGCCCATTCACTGCTTTTCAGGAACTGTTTTGGAATCCATAAAAGAAAGGCCATTTATTGCAAAGAAATGTACACTATACATCTGATAAGTGATTCAAGTGCTCATTTTGAAAATAGGAAGAATAAGAATAAACATACACAAATTATGGATCTAATCAGAATGTAAGTGCATATATTTTGAAAACAAGAGCAGTAAACAACATGAAGTTTTTAAAAATGAGTCATAATAAGCAAGGGAAGGTGTTCTGACTTATTAATTTGTTTAGATAAGTTTATACTGAGTATTCCAGGCTGGCCTTGGACTTGGGATCATACAATTTCAGCTTCCCAATTGCTGGAATTACAGGCATGCACCACCAAACATAGCCAGTTTTCTTATTTAGATGTGCATTTGACAATAAAGGATATTACAGGGCTTGGAATTCTAGTATTTTTTAAAGTACAAAAAAATAGAAATTGTAAAATATTACAGATAATTTCTATTTATTGAGATTTGCCATTCAGAATATATAGCATAAAGAGGTGTGTGTGTGTGTGTGTGTGTGTGTGCGTGTATGTGTGTGTGATTTCCCTTAAACCACCACCTTAAATATTTTTATGTGGGCATAACTTTATACTTGAATATAATTTAGTTGTTTTCTCCTCATTTTGCATTAGTGCATCAACTCTACTGCATGCATGCGTGTATTAATTAATTAATTACTTTTTTGCAGTGCTAGGTATTGAACCCAAGGCCTTCCATATGCTATATTCTCCAGCCTAGTGCATTTATTTTAGGTAGTGATTTGCAGAGATGGGTGGTCTGCTCTAAGACATACACTTAATATTTAGGGGAGAATATCAGATTTTGAGACGTTATGGATTACAGTATTCTCTGCCCTCGATTATTAGGTAAACAACATTGTAATCTCATGGTTGTATATATGTGGAGTAAGTTCTCCTTACTTAAATGAGCTGAAATGACTGAAATGAGAATATGGTTATCTGCCAAGAAAAGTCTTTCTGCGAGGTGTGAATGGACAAATCCAATCTCCTGTTGATAAGCTGATGTGACCAGGAGGTGGCGGAAGTGAGCAACGATTAAGCGTAAGGTCACATCTTTGAGAAGATGGATTACCTTTTCCCAAACAAGAGGGAACTAAGTGGCTCAGATGTGGCAGATACATGAAGACATCTAAACAAATGAGGGACATTTTTCACAGGCTGGTAACTTTAAAGTCAGCTGGAGGAGGATACATCTTTCCAAACTTTATACTGTCTCCTTGATTCATTGGACCAACATGACCACTTTAAAATATGACATCATAAAATTATTTTCTAGCCACTAACAGGGAGGGGAAAAGCATGACAGTGGGATTAGTCATGCCAGATCAGTCTCATACTAGCATTCCCCGAGTTCTCAAAGCAACTTAACTCCTTGCTGTCAAACAGTCTTATCACACTTCTTTGTATGAATGTATTTGTGTGTGTGTGTGCGCGTATGCGAGTGCATGTGTGTGTGTTGCAGGAATGTTTAAAGGCAGATACTGGTCACTGTATTTCCCAATGGTAATTATCTAATGGCTAAAAGCTATAAAGTTATATGTGATTGAACATGGACTTAGTTGTCTATCACTGTGAAACACATTGCAACACAAATTTACAAGCTCAAGAACCACAAATGTTTTTGTTATTTTTCTCCACTTTTTCTATGCATTACGAATCTGGGAGTAGTTTGGCTGGACTGTTCTCGTTTCAAGTCTCTTGTGAGATAGCAATCGGATATCAGTAGGGGCTGTAGCAACCTGAAGGCTTGCTTGTCCATTGAAGATCTGCTTCTGAGATATCTCATGCCCGTGGCTGGCAAGTTGAGGCAGTTCCTCTCCCATAAATTTCTCCATAAGGATATTTAAACATCCTTACAGTATGGTGACTGGTTTCTACTGGTGTCCCTTGCAAACAAGCCTCCAGTATTATTTATAATCTAGTCTCAAAAGTCACACATTTTCCTTCTTGTTGCTCTTTAATAACCATAGAGACAAGCTCTGTTTACTTGTGGAAATATGATAAGATGGGGCTTGAATACAAGGAAGTATAGATCATTGAGGGTCATCTGGGAGGCTGGCTACCAGTCTGTTAAGAGATCCTTTTCCTCTTACAAATAGTTGGAATAGAACACTTTTCACTAGAAAGCCATTATGAATATCTCTCACTTTGTCATCGGGTTGCGATGCAAAGTCGTGGTGTCATATATTGAATCACTGACATATTATAGGAAGCACTGTGATTACCCCATGGAGTAATTATGCTAGAATTACTATCAAAGACTTATGGAAGAAGCTCCCACAGTTGAAAAAATCAAAATCAAAATACAAGCAAACAAACAAAGAATAGATCATTCTGGATAGAAAAGCTAAATTCCTTTGTCAACATTTTGTACTGGAGACCAATGTGAAAAGCTTAGCCTCTTAAAAATACACCTTCTCCCTTAAAAGGGAAAGGAGGATCCCAGTAGTTTGTGAACATTCAGGAGTTTGATACAGAGGATTGCCAAAAGTTTTTATTCGGCCTGCTTCCAAGTACCTAGGTGATAGAGCTATATTCCTTATTTGATCTTACTGTAGTATTGAAACTGTCATGTTCTGCTGAGCAGAGTCATTTATTTCTCCACACTGGCTGATTAGTGTTTTAGGTTGGCATTGTACTTGGCTGGCTTACATTGTGGTGTACAATGACTAATTGGCCTGAACGTGAATGATGGAGAGTTAGGATGGGAAGAGAGTGGGTGGAAACTTGTCAGCCCACCATTATCAGCCCTGACCTCTAAATTTCTTGTTTCAGGACTCCATTTGTCACCATTTGAACTTTTCTGCTCTTTGGCACCTGTTGAACAATAAATCTCCATGTGACTGACCAAAAGCAATCTGATAGGTAAGGGTTTCTTTGACCAACTATAAGAATACTTGAGCAAAGTGAGTCACCCAAGAGATTCCAGTTACTTGTGATTGGTTGGAAAATATTTTAGGGTATAAAACTTGTGGCATTAAAAACAATTCCTAATGTGTAAGCACCTAAGAAATTCTGTAAGAGAACTCTGTTACATTGATTCATGGGTCGGTAGAAACTTTATTCACCATAGCATTTTTTCTCTACATCTGTACTCTAAAGGCACTCAAATATTAAACTATTCTTTGACTTAACCTACTCAGATTCCAGGGATTTTAGCCAATATGGCATATAATAGTGTTGCCCACCTTAAAAATCTTTATTCTTCTGAGAACCATTGCCTTTTGTGGAGGCACATGGTTGACTGAAATAAGGACTGTTTTTGCAGTCAGATATGGTTATTTGCCTAAGATTTGGTGGAAGAAAATAAGTACAAGTGAGTGGTAGTTTCTATAAATTTTTCTTAGGTTGGATGGTAGGTTGGTATAATCTGACATGTTTCACTCTACTTGCTTCTGATGTTTAGAACTTAGATCTATTTGCTGGTTGAAGCACCACATTGGACCATAAGTCATTGCATAGAGTGGGAAGCAGTCCTACTCCCAGAAGATAATGAATTGCCATCACAGCTCTCATTTGCTTATGGGAAAAGAAACTTATTTGTTGAAGCTACTGCTTTTTGGATAAAGAGATTCTTTACTGGTTCTTCATGAAGGCTTGGGTAATTTTTAAGATGCTGTAAAAACATCATTGCCAGTCAGTTTGTACTCCATACAGAAAGAAGCTTTCTCTCTTTCCTTGATAAGGGTGAGTTGCTTCAGTAGCACTATAGGGGAGAGGCACAGCAAACCACTCGGCCCACCTAAACACATGCTCCCGATGCAGTCCATTCTGTTGCCAAGAAAGCGGTCACTTCCTTCACTTCTCTGGTGGTTCTGGTGCAGATTTCCTCATCGTGCAACACACTCTCATTCATTATGCACTGAAATAAAGAATTCTGATTTCTATCTTTACAATTTATTAATGTTTTCACACATGTAAAGTTATTCCTAGTTATTGTGGCAGCTGCTTTATAGCATAATGAAATCAGTGGTAAAATTCTAATTTTGGTATGTATGGTAGTGATAGCTGGGTAAGTGTGGGAAACTCAAAGGTGTTTTTATGTTCAAATGATTCAAAATTTCTGCAGGCAAAAGGTAAAGGGAAAAGAGACTTGGAAATAAATATGTAAAACATGAAGTCTATAATGTTTGACTAACAAGCTGTTAATCCTTTTCAAATCAAAGCTCGTGTTTAATAGGGATGCTTCAATAGCATCATATCCTTTAAATTGAAATCATCTGTTGTTCGATTAAAGAATTGCATTTGTGCTCACTGTGACTATTTTCTGCAAAGTAATTATGGAATATTTATTATGCATAAAGCCCTGAGTTATAAACTGTGATGGAATAAACTATATAGAAATATCTAAAGTAGCATGAATATGTCTTAGCTAGCTAGCATGCTATTATCAATATAAAAACCCATAATTCACTGAAGATTTGAAGACCATGTGCTGGAGTTTCACCAATGGTTTACAGTTATGTGAGAGATATTTGGTGAATCTTTAAGATCATTTGGTAAGTTTAATTGGTGCTTGAAAAGGCTATATTTATACTTACAGTACAAATATTATAGCTCTAATATTGTCAATGAGAAAACAAGACTCAGGAATTAAATGACTTTCTCAAGATTAAAATGCTGATTAATGAATTACTTCTAAATCTAAGTCTGTCAATGAGAAAATTATACTGTTTCTTATACATTGCACTAATTTCTAATTAATATTAGATTTTCATTACTGTGCCCTATAGCATAGTTGGGAAATTGTAGTGATTACTTTGTTCTTAGTGAGTTGGGATATTTGAAGACTTTGTGACTGAGCCCAGTTGATTTGCTGATTAATGTCTGGTGTACTGATAATTCTAATAAAGTTACCTAAGAAGCTGAAAACGTGGACCAGCTTATGACCATATTCTAAAATCGCATCCCTGATCTCTTTTTCAAAGATGTTTCTCATTTTTAAAGAGGACATACTGAATGATGATATTCTAAATGTATGCCCATGGGAGATATATAAACTTTTCAACAATTTATTTCCAGGAATTTCTGCTGAGAATATTTTAGGAAGCTTTCACGGTGATCCTCCTGTCTCAGTCTCCAGAGTGCTGGGATTGTAGGAGTGCCCAGCAGTTCAGAAAGTGTTACTTAAGAAAGAAGAATGAATATTTTAATCAACTGGTGCAGATACTACTATAGAAATGGATGAAAATGACCACACTATAATAGACTTCATTGGAGTGGTTTGTAATGTATGAACAGGTGGAGCAGGATGTTCAACTGGTAATGAGTTAGCAGACATTACCATTAGCTTGCACATTTAACTCTTTGTGCCTAATTTGCAGAATATCAAAAGGAGAACCCGGTAGAAGTTTAGAATATCATTCCTTTAGGTCATATCCAGGAGTCAGATCAGTGGTGTGCATTTAGCTCTGTTTAGAGATACTCTCTTCTCTCTTTACACTTTATAAAGTTTCCAGTATAAGGCAAACTGGTTTTTTTTTTTAACATACTGTGTATAAAGATAAGCCTTTTGCATTTAAATGCAAACTAGTAAACTACAAGTCTGAGGATGAGTAGAGCAGTGAGTGGTCTTAGGTAAATGAAATCCTGAGGGTTCCTTGAGGGTTCCAGGGGAAGCATTTGAAGGGTTAAGAGATTAGCTTCACATAAGCAATTTTAAAAATCTCATTTTTAGACAAGTTAGCTCTCATTTTATTGCCAGCAATTTAGAGTTATAATTGATATCAAAAATGGGATTTGTGAGGTCTTACTCATTTTTTTAGGTTAGCCTCATTTGTTTAGTCATTTAGTAAAATAAGAATTCTTGGGAGATAAAATATTGCAACAACCACATTACAAACAAATAAATCGATAACTAACTGCATACACTTTATCATGAAAAATACATTCGTTGTTTCTAAATCAATTTTTATTTTTTTGTATTTGCAATTTGTGTTCTTTGGAGGTTAATAATTGTTTAAGTTAGTACAAAGTGCTGTTTGGACAAAATCTTTTCTTATTTGACTCGTTCTCCTTCAAAAATAGAATCCTGAAGCAGTAAGGAGTTGATTATTCTTATATTTATATTTTAATATTAACTAATTTCCCACTTCCTACTTTCCAAGCAAGTTGATGGGCATGTGCTATGTATTAGAGTCTTATAATTTCCCTGTGTCTCTAAACTATCTGGTGAATGAAAGATTAATTTTCTGGTTGTATAAAGTAATAATTGTACCTACATTATAGTACAGATACAAACATAAAACAAATTAATGTGAATAAAGTGTTTATAAGAGTTCCTGGCATATAACAGATGATCAGTGTAAGTTGGTTGTAATTATGATGTCATTATTTTAGCTGTAATCATTATATTTACTGAGTAACAACAATAACATTTTAACTAGTCTTTCAGTCATCAACCTAGATTTCCTCCAGTCTTTTCATCCCAGAATAAGCCAAAGTGATCATTTTTAAAGTGAAAATTTGCTTCGCCTTAGTTTTCCGCATTACTTTGATAATTCCCAGCTCCTCACAAGATATAATCTAAACTCATTACTGTGATTTGCTTTCTCCATAGCTTTCCTGCCTCATTTCTTAATCTTCTAGGTTGAAATTCAAATCCTGTTATTTAGTGCTGATAAATCTGATGTTAAGAATAATTATTAGATTTAACATTTTTTATTTAATAATTCATGAAGCAGTGGGTTACTATTCGACAATTAAAATGATTTGCAAATTTAGATATTTTAAATTCCTCTGCATGTTTAGGGTCAGGTTCAAGTTCAGGGTCAGGGTTGGGGTTAGGTAAACACTGCTCACCACCATGCTTGCAAGGAAGTTTTCTAGTCAAGCTTTGGAATTGTTGCTTTTATTGTCTTTCTACTTTTCATATTGTGATTTTGATAGATTGAATTAACTTTTGGCTGGTCTCAGGCAATTTCAAATTTGTCAGAATCAACAATTGC
Source organism: Cuniculus paca (assembly GCA_004365215.1). NCBI lineage: Eukaryota > Metazoa > Chordata > Mammalia > Rodentia > Cuniculidae > Cuniculus > Cuniculus paca. The sequence goes on along the minus strand of RJWT010021431.1, from coordinate 3,870 downwards.
GTTGCCTGATTGAAGTCTTCTCATTTTTCGTCCTGTTCATTAGACTCCATTCCTTTGTGGATGCTCTTCTTCCCTCTGCCCCAGTTGATACGGAGCGACATACTTTCCCCAGTGCACGAGGTTGTTGCTTGCCCTCAGTGCTTTGTATTTAAACTGGAATCATCCTGTCTACTTCTGAGATGTACTCTTTATATTTTTACATTTATCAGTGTATGTTTGCAGTACACAATGATTATGCTCACTGTAGGGAATTGTTACAGGTACATAACATATTTCAATTTGTTTTTTCCCCTTCCCTCCACTTTTATTTCCCTGTTTTTCCAAATTCATTTATTTATCTTATATGACCTTATAAAGTTAATTATGATGTATACCAATTGAAAACCAGATCAATAGGCCAAAGAACAGGAAAAAGTATGTAAGACAATTGTACTAATTCAACATTCACTTTTAGAGACAATGTCTCTGCTGGATTATAGTACCTTTTATTTTCTATTATCTAAGTTTTTTGATGAACTTTGTATGGGAAGCTTTTCCTACTTTGGAACTCAGAGATAAGTCCCTCCATGCTTCTACTACAACTGTATATGGTTTTTCCTGCAATTTTTATGATAGTAAATTATAAGTACCTGTTTCTTTATCTATCATCTCCACTAGATTTTAATCTCTTCCTTTTGCCTTCCTCCCTCACTCCTCCTCTTCCCCTTCTGTTTTCAGTGCTGCGGATTGAACCCAAGGGCTTCTCATGGGCTATGTCCAAAACCCTTTTTTTCAATGTTTTGAGACAGAGTCTCACTAAATTATCTAGGCTGAATTCGAACTTGCAAATCTCCTGCCTCATCCTCCATCAGTGTGGAATTTCACACAGCTACTTTAATCTTTTGAAGATAGTGAAAATGTCTTCATACTGCAGAATACCTCCTCCAGCCTAACTAAAGTCATATAGGAGGCCCTTAATATATAGCTATAAAGAAAAAAAGTTGATGAAGTTTAGGGAATGGCTTTGAGACTTTAATACTGTTTTCTCATCTATAAAGATGGGACAGGATGGGGTCTAGGAAATGACTCCAAATATGGCCCACTGCCATGCTGATTTTTTTTTTTTTTTTTGGTACCAGGGGATCGAACTCACAACCTGGTGCTTACCAGGCAAGCGCTTGAGCAGCTGAGCCAAATCCCTGGCCCTATGCTGAATATTTTAAGCTGAAGAAATCTGAGAAAACTGCAGAGGAAGGAATTTCTTTTTCTTCTACCCATTGCCCTGAAGTGGGTCATAAGACTCCCTGTGACAGGTGCCCTTTTTATACCCAGAAGAAAAGGAACAATTTTATTTCTGAATATGATAGGAGACAGAGAAGAATCCTAGAATGCAGACCTTGTTAAATTTCTTCTAGTTTATTATCATTAGACTATATCCTAACTATCTATTCTTCATCATCACTAACATAAAAATGCTCAGGCTTAATCTTTCCTGGAGTTCATTTCCTCATGAAACCTCCCATGTCATCTAAAACTAATATTAAATACACTTATTTGCTTTTCCTTTGTTAATTTTTACTATAGGCGCCCCCACCAATGAACATAAGACTGGTAGAAGGAAAAGACATTTTTCCTCCCCTACAAATGCTGTAAGGATAAATCTGTGTTGTTGAAGCTACTGAGGTATCTAAGATAAGTTACAGGATTTTTATTAGTCTTGTCAATTTACTGTATCACTGATGGAATTGAATCATTAACTCTATGTTTCTTAGGGTACAAATGGCAAAATTCACTTTGGCCTTTTTAGCAAGGTGCTAATAATTGATGCATTAGATGAGTAATCTAAAAGCAAGAATCAAATTTTCTGTCATAGAAAATGACACCATTTTCTCACTACTGGTGTAGATGAAAGACAATGATCACAATATTAAGTAATTTTAAGACAAAATAATTTAGAAGTTACTACTCTGATGTTTTTCTTCTACACAAAAACATGCTCTCATGGAGTCTTGGCTAGTGTTAAAGTGACGCCTTGACTCTAGACCATCTAGATAGGTAAACATCAGTTCCTGGGTGTTTATTTTTTAAATTTTGCTTTGAACCATTCAAGATTTTGTTTCTGCAGGAATAAAGTTAGATATGGCCTGCAGACTACAGAGAAAACAATTAGCACTTTATCTTTAGCTATAATTTTCAGTGTATCATACAATATTTGTACTATGTTTCTGCTGAAAGTGATTGCACCATATTTCTGCTGAATGACTCCCTGACTGGTGACAGTCACAGATGCTGTTGTTAAATTCTTGGAATCACTATCTGAACAAAAATAAAGTTAATGTGCTCTTTTCTTAGTTATAATAAATTTCCAGGTACCACATAACTCATGAAAATAGTCAATGACAACAGATGTGACCAATTATTGCTTTATAGCTCAGTATTTGGAAGAAACATTTGAAGTTGAATATCTGCACCAACTTGAATTTATGCCTTTCTTTTATATTTAAATTTGGAAGGAAATGATAGCTGAAACAAGTAAAACAATGTAAAATTATGATGCTATGTGTGAACTTGTTGTGCAGAATACTTTTGTAATTCTCCTGTTAGGGAACAGGTTGACACACACTGCCATATTACTGTAGGTAATTATGGCTTATGAGTGTCGGGTTTTGAGGAACAAGATTTGCCTTTGAGAGCCAGATAAATATCTGAAACCTTTCTCAAAAGGAAAGAATATTCTGAGAAGAAGTAATTAAGAGTCCTATTAACAATTGTGTGTTATGTGTTTTGAAATTTGTCATTCATACTGCTTAATACTGTCCTTAAATAGGTATAAAGTTCTGATCTAGTTTTATGTCACTCTGTTGAGACTGATTTCAAATGCTTTTCAATATTAAACTAAATTTCATGAAATTAAAATTAAAAATTTTCACTATTTGTTTTGAAGATGAGGAAATATGTGTAGGGTGATATTTGTCAGCTAGTAAAGAGTACAACCTCATACTCCACTGATATGAAATGCTACATTATAAAAGTGACTCAGATTTCCTTCTGTCTTTTAATTAGTGTATATTATTCCATATAGAATATCAGAAAATAGAAAGACAAATAGTGATTCTAATTTTTTTTTAGTTTATCAAAAATTCAAAACACATAAACCATTCTCTAGGGATAAGAATGATGCAACTATTAAATTAAGAATGGGCCAGAAAAAGCTGATCTGAGAATTAACAGTTACTTTTAGGAAGAATGTCTGGGATAGTCAGCCTCTAACATGACTCGCTGATGTTCCTCGCCTTTCACTATTCAAACCTTTGTGTGGTCCCTTCTGCATTGTTCGTGCAGCCAATAGAATGCTGCAGAAGTCGTGGTACACCACTTTCAGGGCTAGCTTATAAAAACCATCACTGCTTCTACTTCGCCCTTCCCCCTGCTTTTCTCTCAAATAATACAATCTGGTATGAATCAGCTTCTGTGCTGTGAGCAGAGGTTCCTGGGGAGATGGACTGAGGCTTCTGGACTATAGCCAGTGAGTAATGGAGGCCTTCGCATGGACGGGCAACCTGGAAGAGATGGCCTAACCCCAGGCAAACCTTCCAGTGATTGTCACTCCAGGTGACATTGGAATTACAACTTTATGAAAGACACTGAATCAGAACCCCCCACTTCAGAACCCCCTGCTTCAGAACCCTCCACTTCAGAATCAAAACATTTGAGATAATAAGTTTTTTTTAATTGAAATTACTAAGTTTAAAAAACTTATTATATAATTGCAATAACAATTGCATTGATCATAGGGAATTTGTACGACATCTTGATCAGTTTTACTCCCTCTTTCTCCTCATTCCCCTGCTCTCATTTCCCAGAATTCCTTCCCATCTCTATAAAGTTTAA